>APFE030774723.1:4849-85983 GCA_000404065.3 Pinus taeda
TCCATTTTGTCCCTATGACATTCTTATCTTTTGGTCTAGGGACCAACTCCCAAGTGTTATTCTTTTCAATCTTCTTAATTTCTTCATCACTTTGACCCAACATTCATCTTTGCATGCTTCTTTTACATTTTATGGTTCAGTGGAGGAGGGAAATGCCAAATAGCTTGAAGCTTCTGCAATTGTTCTTCTTGTTTGTATACCTGCCTCTTTCTACCCCAAAATTTGAGATTCTAGATGATTCTTCTGAACGTACCTGGATGGAGTCTTATCTTCTATCTGTATCTATTCTTCTGGTGCCTCATGGGTTTCTTCTTCATCATGAATCTGATTTGATGTTGATGGATAGTCCTAATCATCTTCGAAATCTTCAGATCTTACCTGCCTAGGAGTGTTTTCTTCTTCATCAACCACTACATCAATGCTTTCAACAATTTTTCCAAGCCTTTTATTATAACACTTGTAAGCTTTGTTGTGGGGAGAGCAACCAAGAAGAATGTCTTCATCTGCTCTAGGTTCAAACTTGCCAAGATGTTTATCAGTATTTTTGATATAGCATTTTCTTCCAAAAATTTTGAAATATTTTACGGAAGGAGTGTCACCATACCAGAGCTCATGAGGGGTTTGAGTGTTGTTCACCCGGAAATTTGTTTTGTTGAGAATAACAACTGCAACAAATGCAGCTTCACCCCAAAAAGTTGCGGGAGTTCCAAACTCATCAAGCATAGCACGAGCCCTTTGTTGAACCATTTTGTTCATCCTTTCCACTACTCCATTTGGCTGAGGAGTCCTGGTTGTAGAGAATTCCCTTCTTATTCCATGTTCATAACAAAAATCGAAAAATTAATTTGAGGTAAACTCCCCACCTCTATCAGACCTGAGGCACTTAATTTTGTGATCTAATTCATTTTCAACCAAGGCTTTGAAAGATTTGAATTTTTCGAAGGCTTCGTCTTTGTGCTTCATAAGTCCTATCCAACACATCCTCGAAAAATAGTCAATGAATAATATAAAGTATTCTTCTCCCCGAGGTGACCTTTTCCTAGATGGACCACATACATCAGTGTGGACAAGTTCAAGTGGCCTACTCGCTGATCCTTCCTTCTCAGGGAAGTTAGTTTTGGTTTTCTTACCAAACTAACATGATTTGCATATTGTATTGTCTAGAATTCTAATGTCTAGAAGACCACGAACTGCCTGGTATTTGCATGCTTTCCTTATTTGTGAGAAGCTTAGATGCCCCAACCTTCGGTGCCATAGCTAGTGTTCATCATTCTTTCTCAGATAGCATTTTTGTTGTCCTTCTTTGAATATGTATAAATTATTTGGAGTTCTTATGCGTTTGATCATTGTTTTTCCTGTATGAAGATCATGAACACTACATCCATTTGATCGAAATATTACCTCAGTTCCTTGATCACACATATGACTGACACTCAATAGATTATGCTTCAAGCCATCAACATACATAACATTTCTAGCTTTGACCTTTTCTTTCAACTGAATAGAATATTTAACTTTTATGAGCGTAGGGGTGTCATTTCCAAATGAGATGTTCTTTTCCTTTTCTAAGGCACTATATGATTGAAGTTTTTCTTTATCACCTGTCATATGTTTCGAACATCCACTGTCGATGTACCATTGATTTTCTTGTCCTTCTGCATATAGGGCTATCCCACATCTTTCTGGTTGTCGTTCCTTCATTCTCCATGTTTTGGCACTTGAGGCTTGTTCCTTTTGAGTTGTCTGCCGAAACCTTCTCCTGCATTCAGAATCTTCGTGACCGAAGTTGTTACAAATAGAACATTCTATTTCATTTTCAAGAGCAGAAAAGTTATTGTAGGTCTTTTTCATGATTCCAGTCATATTTCTTTGTTTTTTAGTTTCTCTATTCATGATTGTTTTGTAGGCAACACATTGAGCTACTTTGTGTCCAAAGTTGTGGCAAGAGAAAGATTGGCCATTGAAGAAATTCCTGCGATTATCAACCCTGTGACTGTAGTTCTATTGACATTCATTCTTGAGGCAAATTGAGAATGTTTTACCTGTGGCTGTTGTAGCTTCTGTTTATCCTTGAAGTAGATTTCCCCTGATTTTCTTGGTGGTCTTTGTTCATTCTTGAGGTAAATTGTCCCTGATTTACCTGGTGATCTCCTTTGAGCCTTTGTTCACTTCTCCTTGCTGCATCAATATAACTTTTTGAGGTGGATGGTTTCTGTGCTTGAGATGCTTCTTCACTATATCCCATACCTATCTTAATTAGTGGAGAACGTTGTACTTTGATAATCTCATCTAACATTTCATATCCTTTAACAAATCTAAGATTAAGAGCTTTAGTTTTCTCAATCTCTTTTCTAAGTCCCACAATTTCACATTCTAACTTTTCATGATGTTTTTCACTTTTGGCCAGTTGGAATTGCAGAGTGTCAATAATCATATTTTTCTCTTCTAAACAAATTTTGAGTTTAGAAATCTCTTCATAAAGACCTTCTTCATCTATAGCATCCATGAAATCATCATCTTCAAAAGCCATTAAAAATCTATACTTATTACCTTGTTCATCTTCATCACTATTTGAAAATCCATCACTATCTTCATGAGTGTAATAGCTTTTCTTATTTACATTTTGTTTTTTTTTTCCATCTAACAGGTTCGTTACCTTTATGAGGACACTTGGCAGCATAGTGACCGACTCTTCCACAAGCAAAACATTTGAAAGGTAACTTACCTTTGAATCTTCTAGCACCCTGTTGAAGGTTCTTGACAAAATTTGATTCTTCCTCTTCTTCTGACATATGTCCTGAGTCATAGGAATCTCCTTTTCCTGAGGCCTTGAATGTGGCTTCTCTTCTGTCTGATGGTCCCCCTTTCCTCATTTCATAAGTGGTTATAATTCCGTGTAGTTGCGACATGGTAATTTTCTGTAGATTCTCCTTGTCTTCTATTGCAGAAACTTTTGATTCAAACTTAGAAGACAAAGATGTCATAACCTTTTCAACCACAAAAACCTCTTTTATTTCTTCACCCAAATTTTTCATACAATTAACAATCTCATCTATCCATAGGAAATAGTTAGCGACACTTTCATCATTGTACATTCTAAGATTTTCATATTGAATTCTGAGGGTTTGAAGTTTTGCTCATTTTACCTGTTCATCTCCTTCATAGCTCAGAACGATCTTGTCCCATATTTCTTTTGCGGTTTTATATTGCATAACCTTGACGAATTTTGATTGAGATAGACATCCTAATAGAGTATTAAGAGCCTTTGCATTTGTTTCAAACTGCTTCTTCTTAGTTGGATCTGTAGGAGTTGCTGATGGAAAAGTGTACCCTATATCTATGATATCGTAGACTTCTGTACCAAGAGAATAAAGATAGGTTGTAACTCTTACCTTCCAATAGATGAAATTGGTCACATCAAAAATTGGTGGCCTGATTGATGCTTCTCTCTCGTAGTTGCTCATGATGATAGATCTTCCTTTAAGCGATCAAGCTTCTTCTGAAGGACCTGCTCTGATATCAATTGTTGGAAATAATACTGAGAGGGGGGGGGGGGGGGGGGTGAATCAGTATTATCAAGTCAATTATTTTCTTTTTCAAACCTAGATCATATATGCTACTTCAGTTAGAGAAAATCGCATATATACGCAACTATAGATAAGGAAACCCGCGTATATCATGTAGACTTATAATTTAATTTATCTTACAGATGTTGATCATTAATCTATGTATCAGAATCAAATAAATAGTAACCAGAAATAGTGAAACAGAGCAGAAGACAATCACACACAAGAACACAAGATATAAGGTGGAAACCCAATGTGGGTGAAAACCACCTACTGCAATTTGTCTCTATCTTCCTTTATTTAGAAACTTCTTTTTACAATGTTTCTGTACTGGTGTAGTCCTTTACCAGTACGCAGGCTGCTACCTGCAGAGAGCTATGACCCTCTCTCATTCTCCAGCTTTTCTTGGAAGGGAGCTACAACCCCCTTAGCTCTTGTACTAGCTGGGATACTAGTATGTAGGCTACTACCTGCAGAAGGCTACAACCTTCTCTTTGCTTCCAGGGACCACGTTTCATAAATTTTTAGACTGGCTCCATGAACATCAATCAATCATCAACCAATCTCCTTTTCACCAATTAACACTGAATCAAATAGACTCTTCTCTGACAGTTGTACCCAGAACACAGTAACAGTAACCACACACCAAATTTTGAACCTGGAACACTGCAGCAATAAACAGAAGCAGCTAGAACACAATTTAAGAGATGTACGCTACTTTAATAACCAGAAACCTGTGTGCATATGCTTTTGTGTTTGGAACAACCTGCGTATATGTTGTTTTTAGTCACAGAACCAGCGTGTATACGCGCCTTCGCTTCACTGAACCTACGTACAAATCTATAAAGGATAATTCACTCTTCCAATCATTCACACATTAGTTAACCCAGATTACCAGATTTATAGATCAAGCATGCACCACATATAACAGATCACAATCATTCAAAGATACTATTATTCAAGCCTTAAGATTTTGACCCTTCAATAGAACTTATCCTTGTCCTTGCACTCAGGTTCCTCCTTCATTCAGATCTAGATCTGCACCATAACCCAATCCCCAGTATTCCAGATCTAGCACTTTCTCCGATATTCAATTCATTCAGATTATTATTTGCCAAATGATCTCCTTCGTCTTTTATAGTATTAGGCCTTTCACAATACCACAGTCCTAAACCATAACAAAACAATACCATGGACTCAATACTTGGGATCAACACTTCTAACGAGATACCATGGCCCAAAAACCATAGGTCCAAATACCAAGGACTAAATACCACGGACCAAAAATAAGTTCTCCCACATGTACGCGCTTTTTCTTGCATGAAAGTGCGTTTATATGCATACACAACTTCGGAACATCTAACCGGCATGTATACGTGGCTTCGTCAAGGTGAATCTGCGTATATATCTTTTTCTTCTTTCTGAGTGCTTGAACTGTGATCTGTCACCAGAGTGAGTTGCCATCAAGGACAACACATGTGCCATAGCACCAAACCTGTGCCATAATGCCAACAACAACAACTACTTTGGATGATGCAAACATTGCAAGACATTCAGATCACATGTACTCCACCCATCTCCATTCTATGTGATAATACAAGTGCCATCAGTATTTCAAAGAATTTAGTCATGCTCTCCAAGACCAAGCACATACCCATCAAATATAATTTTCTATGTGAACAAGTGCTTGAAAAAAAGGTCAAATTGGAGTATGTTCCCTCCAAAGAACAGGTTGCTGATATATTCACTAAACCACTTCCCAGAGAGACATTTTAATATCTCAAGCAAAAGCTAGGAGTAGTTGTTGCATCATCCTACTGTTAAAACCTATTTTCTTTAGAGAAAGGTGGTTGTACGGGAGTTTCATAAAGTGTATTCACGTACATATGTGGGTTTTTGTGGGCACAGTTGCGTATATGTTGGTTTAAAGAAAAGAAGTGGGCCAGACTTACAAAAAAGGGGTTTGCTATGGTTCTATCAATTATCTACTATGTTTGATGATGGTTTCAATCTGTTGATAGCATAAAGTTGTTGATAGCTTGATGTATATCTGATTGATGATGACGCTTTGATATCTCTTACTGACATATGCAATGATCACATTTGACAGTGAATAGGTGGAACAGGTTCAGGGGGAGAACATGGTTGATGATATTTTGGGAACTAATGATGGACATATACAGGTTGCTAGTCTGGATGTTGTTGACAAATGCTATTGATGGTCCAAGATATTTGGTTTATGTCATGTATATCTTTTAATGTAATGGTCATGAAAAGACCTAATTGGTAACCTCACTATGCATGGGATGGATGATGTAGTGTTTCTTGTTTTTGACATGTATAAACGATTGATATATCCCCACTTGGTTGGGTGGATGAGTCAAATTTGGTATATCCCCACTTGGTTGGGAGATGGATGTATGTATGAGTCATTGGTGATAGGAAGGTCATTTGTGATGTATGTATAGAGTCATGTTCTTATTTTAGAACATCTTTTTCTAGACTTTTCTTATGCTCAGGGGGAGCATGGACTCGATCATGGGAGCTCAATTAGCACACTTCAGCATATCATAGAATTCAACATGCACTCAGGGGGAGCATGACCCTTTGCCCTGATGTCAAAGGGGGAGAGTGACTTGGTGTGGTTGTTGCCATCAAGTCCAAAGGGGGAGATTGTTGGCATTATGATGTATGTGTTGTACTTTAAGGAAACCCACTTGTAGTAGAACAACTCACTTGGACATGGTAACTAGATGAATCCACAAAAGAAATATTAGATGTGACAAAATGCATGACAGTAGTGTTTATAGATGTGACGAAATGTAGGGAAGCTTCAAGGAATCAGTTCAAAAGGCAACTCACTCAGATGAAAGATCACAGTATAGAAGGTAAACAACAAAGAATTACAGATCAATTTTCACAGAATGAAGAAAGAGAGGTATACGCAGATTCACCATTGACCAAGCTACGTATACATGCAGGTTCACTGTATACAAGTTGCGTATATGTAGACACACACTTTCACAAAAGGAAAAGCTCGTATACCTTGGAAAACTAAATCTTGGTCCGAAGTATTTGGTCCATGGTATTGGTCCAAGGTATCTGGTCTGAGGTATTGACCCTAACTATTTGGTCCAAGGTATTGGTCCTAAGTAGTTTGGTCCATGGTATTGAGAAAGGCCTAAAATTATAAAAGGAGGAGAAGATCATTAGTCCAAGGTGTGCAAGTAACGAATATCTGATGAAGTGTGAGATCTAGTATGCAGGTTATTAGGTTATGGTGCATTGCTGGATCTGAACCAAGGATGAACCTTAGCGTTTGATGAAGGATAAGATCTATTGATGTATTGGGATCTTAAAACTTGAAATGAATTATCTCTATGTGGTTTGATCATATATCTGAATAACTAACGCATGTTGTAATCTGTAAATGTGATGATATGGGTATGACTGAAGTCTGGAATAGTTGTAATGTTTAAATCATCATTTACAGATCTGTACGTAGGTTCACTTTAGAAAATTAGCATATACATGCTAGTTTTTCATATCAAAGCAGCGTATACATCATAAATTTGATTTGCAGATCTATACGCTGGTTCTCTTTGGTAAAAGAACGTACACACGTAGGTTAGACAACATGGAAGTAGCGTATACCTTATAAAATATATTTCAATTGTTTCTCTTTACTGTTGCAGAGTTCTGGGTTCTGGCTTGGGTTCAGGTTACTGTATTCTGGTGACAGCAGTCTGAATGATCAGATTGATTGTCAAAGTGATTGATTGATTTGGTTCTGGTTTGTTCAAAAGGAGATTGGTTGATGCAGATATATTTGATGATTGAATCATGTTGATGGATCCAGTTTGACAATTTATGAAATGAGGTCCCTGAAGGAAGAAACAAGGATGTAGTCTTCTGTAGGTCAGTGCCTACGTACTAACAAACATATCAACTAATACAAGAGCTATGGATTGTAGCTCCCTTCCAATAGTAGTTGGAAAAAAAGAGAAGGTTGTAGCCTTTTGCATGTAGAAGCCTGCATACTGGTATAAGTCTGCACCATCACAAAATTGTAAATTGAATTTTCTTATTATTAAAAGAAGAGAGAGACGACAGCAGTAGGTGGATTCCATCCACATTGGGTTTCCACCTTATATCTTGTTGTTCATGTGTGGTGCTTATGTGTGACACTTTATTCTACTTTTACTGCACTGTCTAATGAATTCCTAATATACTGGTTAAAGATCAATGCATGATAATTTGGGTAAATCAAAATATCTTTGTATATACGCTGGTTGCCTTAAGTATAGTTTCATATACACGCTAGTTCACTTAGCTGAAGTAGCATATACAAATCATATTTTGAAAATTTAATTATTGATCTGAAAATACTGATTCACCCCCGCCCACCCCCCCCCCCCTCTCTCAGTATCATTTCCAACAAAAATTAGCACCATCATTCATTAGACCAAAAGGCATTTCACATACATGAAAGTCCCCGAGGATGTAGTAAAAATTTTCTTTTCTTGGTTGTCTGGGTGTACTAAGACTTAGTTATAACCAGAAAAGACATATAACATGGAAATTCTACTAGATCCAACCACCTTCTGTAGAATGTGGTCCATATTGGGTAGAGGGTAATTGTATTTCAAAGAGGATTTATTGAGGTTCCTGAAATCAATACAGAGTCTGTTTCACCAGTCTTTTTTCAACTTGGAACCAAATGAGACACCCATTTGGAATATCTTAAGGGCACTATGATCTTTGGGGCATACATTCTTTTAACTTCTTTTTCAATAGGGGCATAAGCATTGGGTTGATTCTCCTTAATTTCTATTTAAAAGGTTTATGATCTTCGTTTAAGGGAATTTTGTGTTGTATAATGTTGGTGTCATAGGATTTTAAATCCTTAGAACTGTAGGAAAAGACATCTATGAATTCTTTGAACAATTCAATGTACTTTAGCTTTTCTACTGAGGGTATATATTTAGATAGTTTAATTAGCTTAGGTTCTTGTTTTGTTCTAAGATTGCATTCCTCAACGACAAATCCGGTAGGTTCAATTTTGGGCTTCTTAGTTACATCATTAAAGTCAAACAAGTATTCTAATGGAACTAGTCCTCTAGGCAAGACATCATCTTTCAGCTGTAAAATTTTAGTTTCTTGTTTTTCTTGATCTATTTTATTCAAATCTAAATTATTTACACTACTATGTACATTATGTTCTAAGTCAATTTCACAATCTATATAAGCATCTTCAAATTCATCCTTAGACTGCAAAAAATTCTCAATCTGGGTATCATTTCCAAAAACCTGCTGGTATCTAATGTTATCATGTACAGTAGATCTATTCTTTACTTCATAAGTATCTTGGTGAGTAGGACAAAATGGTAATTTACAAGTACTTGTCAAAGTCGGTAGACCATCAAGAATAATGTTTTGATCTCTCAAAACCACAAACAAACTATATTCAATAAAAGAATCCAAAAAGGCCAACACAACATTCCTATAGGCTCTCACCTTGGGATGTTTAGCAGAATATTCTCCTTTAATTTGTTTAATTACCAATTAAGAATCTCCATGAATGGTAATCCATTTAGCACCCATCTCCTTTTTAATTTGTAATCCTAATATTAAGGATTTGTACTTTGGTACGTTATTAGAACATTGGAAACTCAATTTATAGGAATGACCCTCTAAGTGAGGAGTTCTTGAATTGGAAACCCGTATGCCAGCTCGTGACCCTTCTTTGCTAAAAAAATGCATCAAAACTCAAATTCCATAAAGTTTCATCTAAGTTATCATGTTCACTGACTAATGTTTGGCATTCCTTAGTGTGACATAACACAGAATTTTGATCAGGAACTTGTTCCTCTACATTTCCATAATTATACAGAATAAATGAGTCAAGGTCCGAATGAACAAAATATATGGGATAATTAGGTCTCTCCTGGGTTATGACCATGAATTTCATGAGTTTTTCCCTATATAATCTCTTATTATGACCAAAAAACTGGAATTGTAGCATAGGCCATATCCATTTCGAGAGTTCCCTGCAGTTTATCTCCTTATGAATGAGAAAGGAACACACCATATTTAGAAGGCATGTTAGCAACAACTATATCCATTACCACACTTTTTTGGACTAGGTTGACACATAAATCCTTAATAAGTCCAAGGCACTTTACTTGACTGGAATCAAATGAATATCTAACCCCAAATTTTCCATGATTTCCTTAGGAATGAGATTATGAGAGGCCCCTGAGTCAAACATAAAATTGTGTAATATTTTATCATGAATGGTTAAGCTAATATAAAATGGAGGTACATCTCCATCTTGAAGTTTACCATCGACTTCAGCACCAAATAGTATTTCAGGTTGATCATCTGATACATTGACTGTATCAATGTTTTCTCCTATGCTTAAAGCTTTCATTACTTGTGATTGGTATGTCGTTTTCTTCATCAATTCTGCTAGGGGAATCAGTATTTTGAGCTTTGCCAATTCATGTTCTATATTAAATGATGTCTGAGTTTTTTAAATTAGTAGCCTTTTGTTTATCAATAAAATCCTTTTGGGATATGTCTCTTTGTTGGCTAGTGGAGGGATCATTAGTTTGAATTGATTTGAATGAAGTATCAGGTCTTTTCTAGATTGATATCTCAGGATTCTTTCTAGCACGAATCTCAATGTTCTTCTTAGCAGGTGTATCAACTGAGTTTTTAGTTGGAGTATCAAGTGTTTTCCTAAGGAAAGTTTTATGGCTTAAAGCCCAAATTTTTGCCAAAAAGTGTAAATCCAATCTAAAGAATTGCATTTTGTGGGTGCGGAGCATGAAGTTGTAAGTAATTCATAGGGTCGTCTGCCCTCAATTTTTTAACGTAATGTCAACTTTGGAGATCTACCCATGGTTCACCAACCGTGGGATTGTATAAATAGAGCAAGGCTCTAAGTTGTAAGCCAATGAAGAAAAAGGAAGGATGAAGAATTGAGTCTTATCTAAAGTGTAGAGTCGAGTCTTTGGGTCATAGAGTAGGAGAAGGCTTTGCAGCTGAGTGCGCAGACCCCTGTAGTTGAGTACGTAGGGTGAGTCGAGTCTGTAACTGTTGAGGCATTAATAAAGAGAAGCTTTCTCATCAATTCTGTGTATCTATTTCCAGGTTTTATGCACTGATTATATTGGGTATGAATTGAAATTTTACTGTTATATGATGCGCAAACATATAGGATTGTGTTGATTAAGTAAATGTAAGTTAAAGTATCTGTTTACACAAAGTTAACTAACATTTGTAAGAGGATAAGTAAGATACGTGGGGTAACTTGTGGAAATAGCGTAGAACACTTCCCTAGCAGTGCGAAAGCACCTAAGTCCCTGGTTAGGGCTGCACAAAAGGCGATTAACACATCATGAAGGTATTAAAGGTTAGAACAGTGTGTGAAGTTACTTACACGTAGGCAGGCATAGTTGGACTAGATCGACACCTCAAACATATCAAGGGTGCGGAAACTTGGTTCCAGTACCCCCTCATACTGCTTCGAGTGAGACTTTAGTCTGCGCTCTATGGGCTGATGCCTAAAGGGCCAGTAGTGTAGGGATTTATTTGGCTAAATAATTTTGAACCTGGGTGAGGCCCTCATAAGAGAATAAATGGTTCTGTTGCTAGGACTGGAATCTGCATAGAGATGTCTGATGTCATATCATTGGAATCCAACTAAGAAGGAAACTGAAGATTGGTTGGAAAAGAGAATTCATGAATTCGCAACGCAGGAGAACAAGAATCCATGACCGACAAAAGAAGAGTGGTTAGACTGCTACCTGTACACAGAAATCCATGAGATCTTATTCACATCTTTCCCTACTGAGTTGTACGATTGGATTGTGAAGCTAGTGGATAGTCAAGGAAGGTGGAAGCTCGACACTACCATTGTGTGGACCCCATAGTTGGTGCGCAGATTGGAAGCATCAGAGGATAAGATCGTGCACACTTTTTATCACTGGCTTGATTAGATTATAGGAAGATTCATTACTGATTTTGCAGTAGACACTTCAGTAAGCTATAGCGAGGCAAAGCGACGGTTTCTCAAATGACCGTGAGGTCAGTATGTAAACTCTCTGAATATGTGGATTAAAATGTTATTGTGTGAAAAGAGGGTTATGCAATTACCTTGATGTTCGGAGCTACACAAAGTGGAAAAACCTACAGGAACGAAGGAAGCAAGGGACCAGGGAATAGCCCATTGATTTGATCTCCGTGAGGGGATGAGGAAGAGCTTGTGAACGACTCTCCGTGAAGTACAATCCACTTGATAAGGAAAATAATTTCACACATACCACCCCTACCCACACCGCCACTAGCTTCACTGCCATCACCTCCATGTTCATCTGTACCACCTCCACCACCACTGTGACTCAATATGGCAAGCACGATAAAGTTGTTTTTGTTCAAGGGATTGGGAAATGAGGATCCGGACCAATTTTGGTTCATTGTAAGAGTTGTATGGGAAACACAGGGGGTTACAAATGACAATATAAAGAAAGTGACACTGGTTATCATGCTACAGGATCTTGCGCTAACATGGTACATTAAGCAATGAAATGATAATATGAATGTGGGAATCATGGATATCCAAATTGTGCTAAATAAGGAATTTAGTCGGACAAAGTCATAAGCACAGTCGATCATCGGATTCAAGGAAATCACAATGCTACCAAGCTAGACTCCTTGGGAGCTAGATCAGAGGATGAAGTGTATGATTCATGAAGCTGATATGAATCTAACGAATTGACAGCACCATGAATGGTTTGTAGCATCGCTAACACCACATTTGAGGAGAGCGTTGTCACAGTGGAAGTTAACGACTCAGGTAGAGGCCTTAGAGATTAAAATGAGGCTACATGAGACCCTAATGAAGGATCCTAACTTGGGAGTTTAGTAGATCCACAAGCAGTTGAAAAACTTATGCCTTGAGATGTAGATTCTGAAGCAGGAGAAGATAGATCAAACAGAAGTGCACGAGGAGGTGTGGTGCATAAAATGCAAGGTTCAGGGTCATGATAAGGACCATTGCCCGATGTTCACAAATTACCTTGTAGGAGGAGGACCGGTGCTGTTAAGACTGGAAACGCAAGAAGGACCTAGCATGATGCCTACTTTGTGGTGCATGATTTGTCAAATAGGTGGAAAGCATGCTACGGACAACTTCCATTTGTTACAGAAGTACATGCATAATTCACAACAGTTGTTCTATAATCTATATAGGTCGATAGGACATGACGAGCACACTTGTAGAAGCTATGAGCTGATGATGGATAGAACTCCCACCTACAGAGTTCAGGCCGAAACATGGCCCCTAGGCTAGAACACAGGAGTGGCGCGAGAAGGATTTCAGGGGCATGGATGGGGCCGAGGTGGGGGAGGATGTGGAAGAGGTTGCGATCAGTTGATCTACTACAATTATGGAGGGCCAGGACATTATGCCCATGATTGTACAAATCTGACATGACCGTCATGTTTATATTGCACCTTGTTTGATCATGAGATGAAAGATTGTCCTATGTTGATAGCTAGGATATGTGACAAAGGAGTGCTACTACCTCCCCCAACTTAGAACCTATAGATGATGAGGTCTGAGCTGCACGAGGAAGATCCAAATGTGAACATTGTGCTCTAAAGTGGAATCGTGATAGGAAACGACAAAGGCAAACAACCGGAGGATGGTACTTGGGTTCACAAAGCCCCAGTGAAAGAAGCGGAGATTGACTTAGAGTGCGCTCATGAAACTTTCATGGAAGCTAAGAAGAGCTTCCCAGAGGCCTCCACTTTAGGAAGAAAAGATAGACCAGAGCTAGAGATGGATCCATCCATGCTCACAACATTCTTGGAAACATGTATGAAGTTACTACGTGATAGTAAAGTTGTAAAAGGACTACAGGAACTCTTAGCATATGCACTGGGACCGCACTAAGAGAACCACATGTAGTTTGGAAGATTGGAAAGCATAAGACAAGGACGGGAAGAGAAATGAGGTTAATCACGCAAATTGGAGAATATGAGATGGACCAAGTAATTCTAGATTTTGGATCGGATGCGAATGTTCTGTTGAATCAAACATGGGAGCGCATGGGGAGACCTACGCTGCAGTGGTCTCTTATTCAGTTCCGAATGGAGAACCAGCAGAAAATAATACCCATGGGGCGACTGCATAAAATCACTGTGGATATTGAGGGAGCGAGCATACTAGCAGACTTTGAAGTGATAGAGATTCTTGATGATAACAATCCATACCCTGCGCTCTTAGGAATTAATTGGGCCACTGACATGAACGGGGTGATTAATATGAAGAAGCACAAGATGAATTTTTAGAAGAAGTCTCTATGCGTAGTTATACTCTTTGCCCCTAGTGAAGGATAATGCTATACAGAGTCAGTGTGCGATTATGATTAGACTACATCTACAAGATAACCACAGGAGAGAAAGACTGGGTAAATCCTACCGTGGATGGGTAGATTTCATTGGAGTGCAAAATCTCCTATACGTCAGATTCCGATGAGGAGATAGAGCGCTAGCAGAATCGGTTACACGAAGTAACCATGCTAAACTTCAATATGATGACAAGATCATTGCACTGTCTATTGATAGAATTGTGAGACCTACCTACTTATGATGGGTTAAGTGAGTTAGATACCTTCTTGGATAAATGTGAAAGGGAGGTGCCGGAAAAGCAACATTTCTTGGCCTTGAACTGGGTACTGTGCTCTATGCCCATGAGGTGGTGGGGTACGCACAAAGGGAGCTTTGATGACTGGCGCGAGTGTAGGAGGATGATGTGCACATGGTTTGGGAAGCCTAGAGTATGACTGACATATAAATACAATGGGTAGGATGATCCGAACACGCATCTGACTAAGTGGACATAGGCCTATGGGGAAAAGTGACAACCTGAGTGGGTGCACCTGTTTTGTCACACCCTGAATGTTATACCAATGAACTGGTATATAGAAAGAGAGCTCCACCATGGGACGAGTGAATGGGATGTTCTGTGCGAAGGGTTCGTGATGACTTTCAATTTTTAGGATGGTTGGGATAGTGTTGATGAAGCGCTACAAGAAGTAAAAGCAACCATCTTTAGAATGCCACAGGAGTCAGGAGAGTTGATTCAGCTTGACTAGGCTACTCAGTTAAGCTGTGCACTAGAGTGTTACTATGTAACTACTGAGGAAGAGGATGAAGATTCACGAAAAATTAATATTCTTAAAACAGAAGGCCAGTGTGAGGTTCAAGGACCACAAATTGAAAATCCTAACATAACTGTACCAGTGAAGACTAAGAAGGTGAATATTGGTATGGAGGTGGAGCCTAAATTCACGAAGATTGGGTACTACTGGGATGATGTGATGGTGGAAAAGGTCGTTGAACTACTCGACGAATATCAGGACTTATTCCCAACCAAGTTTATGGACGTGAAGCCAGTCAAGTAGAGACCATATTGTTTAAATCCAAAATACAAGGAAAAGGTTTGCTTTGAATTAGACAAGATGCTTGCAGCATGCATCATTGAGCCTATGGAGGAATCTGATTGGGTAAGCCCGATGGTGGTACAAGAAAAGAAGCAGAAGGATGAAATAAGAATATGCGTGAATCTCAGGAAGCTGAAGGACGCATGTGTACATGATCCATTCCCAACTTCATTCATAGATGAGGTGTTGGACAATGTAGGCGGTCAGGAAGCATATTCTTTCATTGATGGGTTCTCAACATACCACCAAATCAGAATCGCGCTGGAGGATAGGAGCAAGACAAACTTCACGACAGACTGGGGTTTCTTTCATTACACTTTCATGCCATTTGGATTGAAGAACATGCCGAATATCTTTTCACGCGTAGTTGTTACGGTGTTCAGGGAATATATTCATAAATTCTTGGAGGTCTATTTTGATGACTGGACTATATTTGGGCTGTTTAGGTGCCATGTAGCAAACCTACACTTGATGCTAGATACATGCCGAAGATACCAAACCACACTCAACCTCAAGAAATATATGTTCCTCATTCCTTTTGGGAACTTGTTGGGGCATGTGGTTTGTAAATAAGGGCTGATGGTAGACCTTGCGAAAATTGCAGTGATTCTAAATTTGGAAGCACCGTGCAGTGTGAAACAGTTGTGGGCTACCTTGGGACATACTAGGTACTACAGAAAGCTTATCAAGAGTTATGCCTAGATCACCACGCTAATGGAAAAAATACTGAAGAAGGATGTCATGTTCTATTGGGATGATGATTGTAAGAAAAGCCTAGATATATTGAAGGAGAAGATGGTTATTGCACCAATTCTTGTCTTCCCGAATCGGAAGAAATAATTTCATGTTCATGTTTATGTGTTGTGTATAGCACTGGGGGTAGTACTCACACAAGATGGTGGAGAGGGCTTGGATCACCCTATCGCGTTTGCGAGTCATAGACTATCTAAAGAAGAAAAGAACTATTCCGCCACTGAACGTGAGGGACTGGTTATGGTGTATGTGCTCCAAAAATATCAACACTACTTGCTAGGGGGACACTTCAAGATGTATACAGATCATTCCACGTTGAAATACTTGGTCAATAAGCCTGTGTTGGGGGGGCGCATATGCAAGTGGCTTTTATTGTTCCAAGAATATGATTTTGAAGTTGTTGTGAAGCCTAGGCGACTGAACGCGGGACCTAATCACCTGCACACAATGAGATAGGGGAGGAACCTACTAGATTGGAGGAAGGACTACCTGATGTGTAGCTTTTCGCCATGCACGTAGCGGATGGACATTTTGAAGATATAATTCACTTTCTAACAACTGGAAGTGTGCCAAAGGGTTACTCTGTCTAGCAGAAGAAGGAAATTGTGGTGCGTGCGGCATATTTTTCTACCATTGTGGGGAATCTATAAAAGATGGTGCATAATGAGATGCTGCGAAGGTATGTACGAGATTTTGAATGAATTAGCATCCTCGTAGATGCTCATGGGGACCCCGCGGGAGGTCATTATGCAGTGAGAGAAACTACGCAAAAGATTCTCCATGCAAGGTTGTGGTGGCCAACCCTTCATCAGGATTCAAAAGCATATTGCAAGGCAAGTGATGTGTCTCAAAGAACGGGTAAACTGCCACAAAGGGATGAGATGCCTTTAAATCCGCAAATGACGTTGCAACCTTTCGAAAAGTGGATGATTGACATTGTAGGACCTATCAAACTGCAAGGAAAGACAGGTGTGAGATATATTATTACTGCAACAGAATACCTGATGCGTTGGGTAGAAGTGCAACTAGTAAAAGATTGCACGACTGTGATGGCCACAAAGTTTCTGTTTGAACATGTATTAACATTATTCATTTGTCCGAAGATCTTGATGAGAAATTGTGGTACACATTTCCCGAATGAAACGATCAGTGCGCTGATGGAAGAGTTTCGTGTGTATCATCAAAAAAGAAAACCATATCACCCACACACTGACGAGACCATAGAGGTGTTTAGGTATTGGAGACCACACTGATGAAAGTATGCAATGCACAGCGAAGTGATTGGGACCTGCGTGTACCTACAGTATTATGGGCTTATAGGACAACTTGCAAGAAACTGATGGGACAGATGCCTTTTATGCTGGTCTATGGAGTGGAATCGGTAATGTCGATGGAATATATCATGCCTAGTTTGTCCATAGTAGCACTCACAGGTATGACGAACTGTGGAGCCCTAGAGGAGAGGCTTGCGTAGTTGGAGGAGCTTGGAAAAGAATGACTTTTGGTTGGATTCCATTAGCACATACAAAAGTAGCGCGAAAAGACTTGGCACGATTGACATATCAAGTTGTGCACCTTTAAGGTGAATGATTTGGTATTGTTATATGATAGTAAGTTTGATAAATTCCCGGGGAAGCTCCAAACACATTGGATGGGACTGTATGTTACTAAGGAGATCACAGATAGCGGCGTGGTGAAGTTAAATGGTGAACTCTTCCTAGGAAAAGTAAATGGTAGTTGGTTGAAGCTATACACAGGTGGCCTGACCATTTGACTAGCCGTAGGAAGTAGAGTCTTAGTGCTCTAGGTAGCTAAAAGGAGGCACGAGACTATAAACTACTCTACCTGTGAGTTGTGTGATTTCAGGACTACATGCAATAGTAAGGTGTCACAGGGTCCGCAACAACGCAAGGGTAGCTACATTTCCACACGGGTTGGCTAGAATGTGACTGTTATAGTCACTATTCATGATGTGATGCTTGGTCTGAGAACAAATGGAGAGGGAAGCAGGCATTTAAGGTGAACTTTAAGGGCTAGATTTGGGAAAATATGCCTCCAAGGGAGCATTAATAGACCAGATTTTGGGGGAATAGTTGAATTCGAATTCAAAAGATGCTATAAATTGCAAAGGGCTACCCAAAGAAAAAAACTTGGCCATTTGAGAATTGAGTTGTTGTGTGCCCAAAGATTTATGAACCCAGACTTGTTTGACCTCTTGAAGTCAGAGGCATTATTTGAGAACTTACCTGAGGAGTTGAGAGATTTGTGGAACAGTAGTATGGCAGCGTCTGAAGAATCCAGGGATATCGGAGAAATGACCGCTGAAGAGGTAGCGTAGGCCATGATGATAGGAGATGCCCTAGAAAGCATCAGGATAGTCATAGAAATCCCTAAATCACCGCACACACCAAGACCCAAGAAAGATAAGCAGCATATGGTACTGGTGCATGTGTCCCCCAGGAATCCATTAAGGACAAGGCTCACCATGGAAGAAAAGGTGAAGGCGATCAATTGGGAAGCCAAGGAGGAGGAAGAAGACTTTGAAGAAATCCTAGTAGAGGAGGAGGAAAAAGAAATGAAGGAAGAAACCTAGGGTGTGGACCCTTTGACTAGGTTGCCCATATATGTTCCTCTGCAGAAAGGGAAAGCACGAGTGCCCAAGGACCTAGATGAGAGCAAGAGCTCTCTGTAGACTTTGCTGCTCCCCGATAACATCATTTTTGATGGAGTGCACTTGGGACGGGTGTCGATTCTAAAATTTGAAGACTGGGATCTCGCAGACCATGAGAAATTCCCACATTTGGCAACCACACAGCTAATGCAAATGAAGAAAAATACAGCAGTGGGATTCATAGATATGGAGTTGCACAAGTGGTTGAGAGGAGTAGAGAAAATAGGGTTGTTAAACCTGCTTTGGATGCCACATTACCATTGTGCCCCAATGAGTATCTTTGTCATTAGGCAATTGCTCTACCTAGTGCATGATGGGTGTTTGTGGTTGGAGGAGCCCATCCTCATCACTGACCACCTAATCCATAGAATTACCCAACTCCCTTGCAAGGGGGAGGATTCAACGAACATATCCGAGGGTAAAAGTGATGATTTGGCCATCACAGAGGACATGAAGAAAAAGTTCAAGTTGGATAAGAAGAAGAGAGGGTACATGATCTCCAGTATCAAAAATAATGCGGTTAGAGTTGCAATGCAGATACTGGATGGGAAGATTATGCAAAAGTGCCACGTGGATGAGGTGCCCATGCTGGTAGTCACACTTTCCACGTAGTGTACAAAGGGGGTCTACTTTAACTGGGTAGATTACTTATGCTGGGAGTTCCTGGAAAATTGTCACGGGGCACATGAATAGAGGAAAACTTTGCACTATGCATGGCTTCTGCTATCCATAGTGCCGGTGGCCTGGTAATTGCCTGAGGAAAGATGGTTCCCCATGATTGTGAAGGACCTGTTAGAGGTAGTGAAGTATGCTTCGTTGTGGGCAACTAAAGATGCATAGAGGATTCGAGACAACAATATATTTTAGGTGTTCATGGAGATGAACATCATAATGTGGATTAACTGCAAGCTATAGTTATCACCCACTATCTACAATAGTCTGCAGAGCTTCATGAAGTTCAAGGCAAAATTCCATCATGTGTATATCTCGGTGCGCAAGGACCCCACGAAGAAATGGAAGGAGCTCCCCTACCTGGCCATAAGCGATGTCATATTCATCGTGCTTGAATCATGGCCACCGGAGTGGTGTGCTCAAACCAGATCCACGGTGGAATTGAAGAAGTCTATTGCACAGAGGAAGAAGGAGGAGGTAGAACTGCAGATGGCATAGTTGGTAGAGAAGAGAAGGAAAGAGGTAGTAGCAGCAAATGTGCAAGAGGTGCAGGATGCTGCGAAGGCATCAGAAGAATAAAAATAGGTAGTAGAGAAGGAACGTGAGGAACAGAAGTCACCTTCGCCTAAAGAGGAGATAGAAATAAAGGAAGGTGGCGTAGACCCACAGACAATGTCTACACAACTGAAGCGACAATGCACGAGAGAGCAGGTGAGGCCACTTGAAGAAGTCAAAAGCCTCCAAGACTTCTTTCGACCTAATCACCTTCACTGAGGGGGATCTCCATGACATAGGGGAGACAATGTGGGATGTCACTGCGAAGGCCCTCCAGCAGTTCGCGGAGGAAAATCAGATGGTGTTAGGTGTCATCATGGCACATATATAGGAGTTGCAGGTGCACACTCCTTAGGCTGGTACTCTGTCGACCAACCTCATTATAGGCATGGCCACAGCTGAGGAAATGTTGCGGGCATGCATAAACAACACTATAGTGCTTCCAAAAGGGGTATTGGTTATAGAAAATGAGGCTGAAAGGCATATGATTAGTGTGTTGAAGGGAGTTGGGATAAACATGGTTGTGCTCCCTCAGGAAATGCTCTATTCCCCATAGGATGGAGTGACTGTAAAACTATGGGCAGGGAGAGTTGCGCACACGAGGTGCTGAGCGAGCAATGGATTAATATGGAACAACTGAGCCTGCAATGTGACGAGGTTGTGAAACAGAACAGGAAGCTAGTGCAGGTGGTTGAAGAAGCTTGCCAGATGGTCCCTGAATTGGCCATCCCAGCAGAAGCACCAGTAGAGGCGCGCATACAAAGACTAGCAGTAGGGGTGTGCGAGGCAAAAGAAGAGATGGATAAGGTTCAATTGAAGCTGAACCTTTAGATAGCTAAGCTGAAATTGAAGGTGCAACCTTTAACTCTGCCAGAGGTGAAAGAGCGGCATGCCAATGCCATTATAGCAAGAATCGAGGAGATCAGTAGTGTAGTGAAGGACTGCACCAAACTTTTTGAAGAGTTGTTCAAGGTCCTCACCACTCTGCAGGAGGACTCAAACATATATCACCTGGAAATAGAGGCACATGAGCTATGACAACAGTATGAAAAAATAAAAGGGATCGCGTAGAAGGTGGCCCTTACATAGAGGCTCGTGTGGATGTAGTATGCAAAAGGGTTCAAGGAGCAGGTAGACGTTGCGCAACATAAGGAAGATTTCTTGAAGGCATGCGTACAACCATGGATTGATGATGAGTTCATCATTACAGCCTCAATTGAAGCCAATCTCACGTAGACATAGGGAACACAGGAATAGGTGCAGGGTAGTAGTTCGGCTACAGTAATCTCTAAACAATGCATCCAGGAAGTACAACATGTAGCTGTTTAGTGCACTGCCGATCTTGCAGCTGTCCAGGTAGAGTTGGGTGGTCTTCGTGTGAAGATCTCTGCACTGATAGAGTGACTCAAGGGTGAGTCATGATGTTTGTGTTGGGGGCCTGTTGAGCGTAGGATGCCCCAAGGAAATTTTTGGGGCTTAAAGCCCAGATTTTTCCCAAAAATTGTAAATCCGATATAAATACTCCGCATTTTGTGGGCAGAGAGAACAAAGTTGTAAGTGATTCATAGGGGTGTCCACCCTCAATTTTGTAGCATAATGTCGGCTTTAGAGATCTAGCCATGGTCTGTGAACCATGGGATTGTATAAATAGAGCGAGGCTCTAAGTTGTAAGCCAATGAAGAAAAAGGAAGGATGAAGAATTGAGTCTTATCTGATGTGTAGAGTTGAGTCTTTGGGTCATAGAGTAGGATAAGGCTCTGCAACTAAGTGCATAGAGGCCTAGTAGTCCACAGTTGAGTGTGCAGACCCCTACAGCTGAGTGCGTAGGGTGAGTCGAATTTGTAACCATTGAGGCATTAATAAAGTGGATTTTTCACATCAATTCTTTGTATCTATTTCCGGTTTTTATGCATTGAGTATATTGGGTATGAATTGCAATTTTACTGTTATATGATGTGCGAACATATAAGATTGTGTTGATTAAGTAAATGTAGGCTAAAGTATTTGTTTACGCAAAGTTAACTAACATTTGTAAGAAGATAAGTAAGATACGCGTGGTAACTTGGGGAAATAGTGCAGAACATTGCCCTAGCAGCACGAAACCACCTCAACCCTTGGTTAGGGATGCACAAAATGTGATTATAATAGATCACGAAGGTATTGAAGGTTAGAACAATGCGCGAAGTGACCTGCACATAGGTAGGCACAGTTGGACTAGATCAACACCTCAAACATCTCAAGGGTGTAGATACTTGGTTCCAACATCCCCACATACTGCTTCGAGTGAGATTTCAGTTCGTGCTTCATGGGCTGATGCTGAAAGGGCTAGTAGTGTAGGGATTTGTTTGGCTAAATAACTCCAAACTTGGGTTAGGCCCCCACAAGACAACAATAAGGTCTTGTTCTTCTTAAGTAAGAAAAGTAGAATAATTATCATTTACTACCATTAAATTTATTTGAGTATCATCTATATCATCAACTATCTTTGCCTCCTCATCTGTATAGTTTTCTTGGAAAGGAGGTCTTACTTGTTGATCTGGACCTTTTGGGTCTCTTTGTTTGATCTAGGGTTGGTTTCTCCTAAATTTTGGATTTTTTATTTGACCAATTTGGTTTTTTCTAGGAGGAACTCTATCAGATATGCTTATTCTATCCATCATTTTCTCCACAGTTCTAAGTAGACTTTCTATTTTATAATTAGTGGTAGAAGAAGATGAAGGTTCCTCTTTTATTGTCACCCTTTTTTTAGATTTTAATTTAGATTTTTTGGCTAATAAATTAGGCTCAAATTTAAGTGCATTGTCTTTCATTTCATTTAAGGTAAGGGAACTCTTTCTCTAAGTTGATAAGCCATATCAACATCGAATCCTTCTAGGAAATGTATCAGGGCCCCCGGGGGGGGTTTAATGGCAGCTCAAATTGCATTGTAAACCTTATTAAACCTATCATAGTACTCTTCTATAGTTTCATAAGGTCCTCTCTTAAGGTTTTTGTATTCATTAAGGATCTGTAGAGGACTCATTTTGGTTTCCCACCTATTTAGGAAATATTGGTGAAAATAGAAAGGTCAACTATACTACCTGCTGCTAAGTTTTTGAACCATTTTCTTACCTCTCCACCTAAACTCTTGGCAAAAAGCCTTAGTTTTACATCATTCTCATTGACTTCATGAAGATCTAAGATATCGTTCATTTTATTTATGTGTTATTGTGCATTAATAGCACCAATGTTATCGAATAGGGGAATCCTAGTTTGATTGTCTTGGGGCATATCATGCAACTGGGTAGGTAAAAACAGGGGGGCATAATGAGCATCCATGTTTGGTGCAACAATGTGTGGTCTCAAGGGAGGTGTATATATAGGATTTGTTCGAATGGTTGGGTTACTATTTGGGATACTACTAGATGAGTAGTAGAAATTATAGAAGAGGTAGGGCCAATGGATGTTGGATGAATAGATTGGTAAGAGTGAGTTGATGCTGCAATAGTAAGAGCAGAAAGTTCAACAAATTGCTGAATATAAGCTTTGTGCACCACTTGATCAAGCGCTGATACAAGATCCTACAATCTGTCAAAGTCTTGGAGGGCTTGCTGATCCAAATTAGGCTCAATAGATGGTGTTACAAGTTTATAAGGCTGAAGAATAGATTTATCAACTACTATCTGATCAATAAAACTTTCAGATTTGGTCATGAACAAACGGTGTTCAAACGGTAAATCAAACTAAATATCTTGTATAGTATCAAGGCTTTTAGGAAGGGAGTTTGCCCTAGAAAGGGGGCTATTGCTTCCTTGGGTTTCAGCTAGACTTATTTTTCTTATTATCTTTTCAAGATCTTCTAAAATTTTGGGTGGTTCTGGATCAATATTAGATCTAGAATAAATTCTTTTTGGAGCCAAATCTTAAAAGTAAAGAACAACCTCTAATCCTTTATTTCTAAAATTTTGATCATTGTTCTTCTTGAAATAAATTTTTAGGAAATAGGGAAGTTAACCTTATGAATATAGATGAAGGATTATTTTAAATCCCCAATATCATCACTAGAATGTTAGCGCTTTGTAATTTTTCAAGGTTGTAGAAGAAAATCACAGAGGTAACCACAAACTTACTTTGGAAGATGGGATTTAGCCTTTCCAGCTTTAGAGAGGGCTCTCTCTGTAATATTTAACTCTGTTGTATTAGATCTTAGGCTAGTTATGATTGTTTCGAGTTTGGCTTTAAATTGATTGGTTGATTAAGTGCTTGAACCTTCCATTGGGCTATGGAGTCTACAACATAAAGGGGTCTATTTTAGCTTTAAGAAATGAGTTTCATAGGGCAAGGTAGCTAAACTAAATGGATCATTTATATTTAAATGAAATGGAATGGAAGAAAAGATATAAGTTCAATAGAATTTAAAGAAAAATTAAGAATTCCTTAACATGATATTAGAAGTAAACATAGAAATTATCTACATCCAGAAGCAGAATGTATTTTTCAACAAATTTCGTTCGTCAATTTTTTGTAAAATAATTCAGATTCACAGAACACAAGTATGAAAACAAATTAGTAAAAAATTAAAAATGTGAGAAGCATATCACCAAATAGTTTAACACATGAATCATATGAAAAATTTCCTTTTTTATTACTGATCAACCCATCAAATAGAAAATAGTACAATAGCATTCTGGAATGCAAAAATCCACGATGTAATCAACCCATGATACTTCTAAAAGACAAGTATTTATAAGATATTTACAAAAAAACTTGTCAAAACCGACTAGGATGTATTTAGGAATTCATAAATGGAATCTATCTAACTTGTTACAAAGATTTAGGAAAATTTGAACAGTCTAGCGTGCTAGCACTAAATTCATGGAATTGCTAACTTTCTAGCCCTTTGAACTCTATCATGATGTTGATGCTGAGATGTACAACCAAATCTTCTTCTTACTCCAGTAATTTGCATAATTTATCCCAACACTACTCACTAGGGATAAAAGTCTTTAGTAACTTTCTGTAAACCGCGTCGACTTTAGTATATTTAGTGAATGTTGGGTTGGAAATTAATATGTGTTTAATTTCATAATGAATGTCCAAGTCATATTCCAATGCTTCTAAGAATGCTTTTCCTGTCATGCTAATTCTCCCACCTGTAACTTTTGAAATGTATTTGGCCTTGGTCATTAATTTCTCACTATAATCAGCCCATGTAATGAGCTTATCATTTATTACTAATAAATTAGGAAGTCCCTTTTTGTAGAGGGCTTCCAGCTTTTTAAAGAATATTTGTACACCATGTCCAAAATTTGATGATTTTATTCAAGATGCCTCACTAAATTTCTTTTAGTCCCCACCTTCTTGACTTCTAGTATAGTTTTTGTTCTATCTACAATCTCTATCTCTTCTAATTCCTTTTTGGTTTTAGAGTTGAGGAACTTGATAAGCTCATTAACTTCACCAGGTTTATCAGCCAACTGTTTTCTGACTTCTTCAATGGCTTCATTAGATATTTCAATAAGTTATTGTTGCTCAAATATGATTTGTATTAAAGGCTAGATGTTTATCATATCTTCATTGATCCTTTTCCAAATGTTTTGTTTGTCCTGGGCCATGGTATTACCCATGGTAGTGTCTTTCTCCTCTATTGCGATCTCTAGGAAAGCGTCCAGGATTTTGTACTTCTATTAGGAGAGAATTCTCAAATCTTGTTTTCTTCTCTTGTAAGGTATTCACCTCCCATATTAGTTTCTTTATCTCTTCTCCCTATATAGACATGTTTTCTAGGGATTCATCCAACTTAATTGAATCATCTACAGTTGAAGAAGGAGGTATTGTAGAAAAGGATGCTCCTACTATTGTAGCTACTGTTGGAATTCTTGTTTGAAGCAGGGATATAATTGGTACTATATCAAGAGGAACTACTACTAGTTGAGATCTCTTCTCCTTCTCTTTGATCATCTTGTCGATCTCTACCTCCATTTCCTTAATTTGTGCACTCTGCTCCACCAATAGCTTCAATATTTCTTCTTTTTGTAATTCTGTCTCTCCTAACTCCTTTGTTTAGGTATCTTCAGTCGTAGGCATCTTCAATTGTCTCTTTAGGGCTACTATGTCATCATTCTTCTTCTTAATAATTTATTCCATGGCCTTTGAATTACCAGGATCAAAACCTACTTTAATCACCTTTTGCTCCAAATATTTAATTATTTTTTCCTTAGAAAGAGAGGAAACTTTCTCTAGTTTAAGATGATATTGAATATTGTTTAAAGAAAGATGTAGTTTGGAAGCAATGAGAGCAGTTTGTGTAAAAGTTGAGTAGACCATTTCTCCTGTCTTCCTGTGCATGTCCATTTGATCCAAAGGATGAAAATTCTTTGCCTCAAATGCAAAGGTAGTCTACTTGAATTCAGCTTTTGATTTTGGTTGTGGAATATATGCTTGTAAGAATTACATGTGCATTCTTCCCTTCTCTGTGTCATAGGCTAAGATAAGTCTGTGCTTGATTGAGAAGGACTGCCTCCTAAATTGAGTAGAGATGTGGACATGAATGGCTGCATTCCTCTTTCAAATCTCTTTGAATCTCTAGAAATATCCAACTACCTTTCTTCTATGGATGACTCTGATGTGTGAGGTATGGTAGATGGAATCTCTTTAGTATTCAAGGATGATGGAGAATCAGTTGTACTATTGTAAAAATTAAAAGTTTAAAGGCCAAAGAGCATAATGGTACCCTGTATTTCTTCCAGTGGTGGGAATTCTATCTTAGAGCCTTAATCTTCTTTATATATATCTTAAATTATTGGTTGAGACTTCTGTGATTGAAGGATATTACTCCTCTCTTGGTCTCTTCTCGATATTTTCTCTAGGGGTAGGAGCCTATGAGGCAGTCCTAGAAAGCACCTGCTCCTCAGCCTCCTACAATGTGTTCTCTACCAATTATGTTGGTTCGTGTACTTCTCTATTTCTAGTCTTTGGGTATGCACATAGGGAGTTGCCCTTTGTTCCACTCTTATCTTAGAAATTACCCCAAAGGGGTCATAAGACCATGTAAATCTAAGAGGGAAATTCATTTGCTTCAGCAGGAGGTTTTCTTCCTCTCCTACTACTCTTTTATTACAGATAAAATGTCCTATCTCTATCTTGATTCTAAATTAAGACTTCTTCTTGGTTGCCACAAAATGGATATAGTCTGAGTGGATTATTTGTCTGATGTACTCCAAGGAAAATATCCTCATAGGAAGGTACTTGGGAAACTTATATGGTAGCATCTCTAAGCCATAAACTTTTATCTCTGTAAGTGACTGGTATAGGTACCAATCTCATGTCTTAAACTATTTACTAAGCTGTAACACTTTCTGAATATCCTCACAGATTCTTGGAACCTACTGGCCACTTAGTAAACAAGTTGTTGGATACACAAACTGATTCAATAAACTCTGTAAAACTGAATTCTTGTGATTGTTTTATGATCATGGACGTCCAGAAAATAATGGATTGAGGCTCTCTTTACTGATCAAGCTTTTGTACTACAAAGGGAAACCTATCTGCCTTGAAGAAAATGAACATACACATAATAATTGAAGAATATTTGAACTTTCCTTCAGTTAAAAACTGAAGGAATTGTTCATGAATTACATCAACAAGGAAGTGACCATAGTCAAAGGTGACTTATAATCCTTCCTCTATAGAAAGAGTGTATAGAAAGCCTAAAATAGGCTCATATACCCATTCATCTGAATAGTAACCAATTAAGCATGACACGACAAAGATAATATGTCTGGTTCTTTGAGGGAAAATAGAAGAGAGATAAGGGGGATTCTTCTTGGGGAGTTGATAATATTCTGGTAGGAAGACCTCAAAAATTCTGGCTCTCTAGGGGAAGGTGAGTTTCTGATAGATTTCTTTGAGAGCCTTAAGGGAAAAGGGAGTGAGGGAGTCATTATAGGGGACTTGCAGCATTTTGTTTATACTTTCATAGGTGATGGTGAAAAGGATTTCACCATTAGGGGAGATGATAGCCCTCTTAATTGAGAGATAAGGGGCCTACCATTTAAGGAAGAATTTGGGGAAATAGGAAGATTGGGGGAAGATGAACAGGGGTAGCTAGACTGTTAGAGGTTAATCTCGTTAGACTAGTAAAGGTAAGTATCATGAAACCAACAACATAATTTGAAGAGTTTGAATTCGCACTGTGTCTCAAAAATATTGTAATCTCGGTGAGAAAGAGGAATGTGGTCTAAATCCACAAGGGGAGTGAACATGGGGTTTACCACAGTGGTAGTTTTGGGAGCCATCATGGTAACAGAATGAGAATACAAAGGTTGATAGAGGGAATTTGTAGAGGAAAACGGTTAATCTCATAGCAAAAGAGTGGGGGAAATTCATCTGTAAACAATCACTTGATAGGCAAGAAAGAAGAGAATCGGGAGTAATGACACAGTAGGAAAATGAGAAAGGGACATGAGCATGGGAGAAATGGAGCTTTATAGTTCGTAATAGGAATAGGACCATTAGATAAAATGGTCGTTGGGAGTTGAATTTACTTAGAAAACATGAAGGAGGTAATAGAAGATAGCTGCAATGGAATTGTTGTAACGATTATTGATATGGTGGCTTAGGATAGGCAGATGGAGGTGCGAGACCATTGGCGGGAAGTGATAAGCAGAGGGATATGCGGTAGTAGTGGAGTGGCGGTGACGTAATAGGGAAGGCGGGTTGCAACAGGATGAAGGAAAATTATTTCGTAGGGTGGTCAAAGTTGTTTGTGGTATTAGAGGGGGGGTCCTAAATTAGGATGTAATGACATGTAGCAGTGGGGGAAACCACTTTTCAGAGCCCCCCCCCCCCCCTCGCAGTTAAAAAGAATCATAAGGGAGGGGTCTGAAATGGCTTAAGAGTCGTTAGATCAAAGTGGGGTCATGATTGGGGGACGTAAGGTGTGCGGAGTTTAATGCTGGTGATCCCACATGATATCTCAGCCATATCTTCTTACAATGAAGTCAAAACTTTGCAAAATTGACCATATTCACCAATTACATAACAAATGTAATTTTCCATAAGCTAATGTAACTTAAAACAATGAGGGTGCATTTAAATGACCAAACCGTGTTTATTTTTCCATTTTTAAATGATTAAGAATATTTATTTCAAATAACTAAACTAATCTAACAACTACATTGACCCAGATCAAACTGATGGATTAACTTATTCACCACCTATTTTACCAATCTAATCTCAGCCAAGATTACAATGTTTGGCTAAGTTATTCACTCTAATCTAATAGACATAAATTGAACTTTGCTTGAATAAGATTAAATTGGATGTTTCAAAAAAAATAAGTATTGTCACATTTTAGACAAGCTGCACACAATTTCATGAAATTATTCTCTACAAAAATATTGGACCATTAGTGGCACTTTAACTGGCATCACTTTCACATTTATTCTTTTTTTGTGGGGTTCTTTTATCATTTCTTTTTCTATTTTTATACCCTCTTTTCATTTTTCTATCTTTTTGGAAATCATTTACAGTATGCAATATTATCTACAATCTAAAATACCACAAGAAATAATTCAATCATCATTTGATCCTATAAATTATAGGACCCTAACAAGTCATAAAAATGTTTCTTAATTTATTTTATAATTTTTCTTATTCTTTATCTATCTTTAACACATTTTATGTGCATTACAAGTGTGACAAACCCAATTTCTTGCACTCATGTATCCAATGTAATTAATTTTGTACAATTAGCTCAGTAATGTAACAAAAATTCTAGAGACTAGGGAGATTTCTTTCTTGTGATGATGTAACTTTCCTTAAAAACAGTAAAAATCCAAATTTTGGGAACAATCATTGAAGGTTGGTTATTGTATGCCTTGATGGATTGGTTCTTGAATTTAATGGAACTGTGAGGAGGGTGCATAGGACCATCCTCTCTTGAATAAAGTTAAATCAGGAAGAGGACCCTAAAATAAATGCAGGGATGGAAACATGAGAGAGAGAGAGAGAGAGAGAGAGAGAGAGAGAGAGAGAGAGAATATTGGGAGTTGTGGGAGAGTGGAGACGGAAAAAAAGAGAGACCAAACTTGGTACAAAATGATGATGAGGAGGGTATTACAAGATAAGTGTTCATTATATAATTTCCTTGGAAAATGAATGTATGTTACATATCTGGCCTGGAAATGGTGTCAATAAGGTAGGAGACATAACTGTATGAAAAATATTTATAGGATTGGTTAATATATTGTGTTATTGTTTAAAGGAACTGAGACAATGTGCAATAATGTTTGCATGTCACAACAATATCTAACATGGGGAAAATTTTATTATTGTAGTATGGTGAATACTTTGATTACGACTTCCCTTATCATTGTTCATGCTTTCCATATGGTGATGATGAGGATTTCCTCCTCCTTTATTCTTATTGACCTATTATTTTATATGAGGATCTTCTTCAATCCTTCACTAATTCATACCTTGGTGTTAGGTATAAATATATATTATAGCAAGGACTCTTTCCATATTTTGTGTTCTATGAGGCTTAGCTTCATGATTTTGGTTGAGTTGATTTTATACCCCTATGCTCTTAGCAATGTTTCATCTCTACTATGGATGCATTGATGTCGAATCTCTTAAGGATAGGAGCCATAGTCTATATGTTGTATCTGATCCACATGGATGTTGGTGGTCATCTACCTATTCCACTGGGACCCCCCATAGCTGTATCTTTCATTTTTTCAGTTTCCTTAATTGTAGCACATTTTACTATTTTTGGAATTTTTTCAAGTCCTAAACTTTCGGAGCCATTTTGAGGCCCTAAACAACATTTTTTTGGGAAAAATGGGGCCCCAAAGTGTGTATTACTAGTGTTGGCCAGTCAGAAATTGTAGTTCTCATATATATATTTCTAACAAGATATTGTGCACATCAAATGAAGATCGTATGCCAAATTTACGACCTTAGTTGGTGTACCAATTTACCCAAACAAGGCCCAAAGTTTTGGTGCCTCATCTCCTAGGGTTAGGTTTTTGGATGTTTATGGTTTTCCATTCTTTCTCAATAATAAATAGGCCTCTGAGCCTCATTGTAACATAGTTCAGAGGCATGTAGCCACCACATCTCTTCTTAGAGATAAGCTACCATCGCTTGAGCTAGTCTTATTTCCATTATGTTTGTAATCATGTTTCAGTATTTGATATTAACGAAATGAAGTGTTATTTCTACTGCATCTTGTATTTATGGTTATATCTATAATTTTTTGCATTCTTGTTTAAATTCGGATCAATGGTATCAGATTAGTCTTCTCTTTCTCTATGTTTCTTTGCATGTCCCCAACAAGGCTGGGATATAAGGATTTACGACTTGAATTAGTCAAACCTTTGCAAGCCAACCTCACAAATCCTGACGGCCTCCCATGGGGGAAGAAAAGAAATACTAGGGGGCAGGAGATCCTTTCAAAATCTTGCTCGAAGAATCCCTCGAGTGACTAAGGAACACGATGATGGACAACTTTGCCCAACTCCTTCAACGACTACCCAAGGGAGACACATCTATTTCCAGCAGCTACTTTGGAAGTGCCACACCCTTTAAGGTATAAGTTAACTTTGACATTCCCATATTTGAGGGTCAAGTAGATGCAGACGCCATCGACAAATGGTTAAAATGTTAGAAGGATATTTTTCTGTCATGATTTTTCTAGCTGGGAAAATATTACTTTTTCTCTTCTCAAAGCCGCTCCCCATGTTAATGACTGGTGGGAAACCTACTGTGAGTAGAAGGATGAAAGTATGCCCTCACTATTTTCGGCCACACCCAGTTGGGATTCATTCTGGGATGCCATCAAGGAGGAGTACTACCCTTTCGGGAGCCATGAGGATAAATACATAAAGTGAACCACACTTCGAGAGGGAAGGGACCAAGACATCTCCTTGCTCAGCACGGCATATTTATATGCTACCAAGATCGAGAAAAATCTTAAACAAAAAAATAGATACTTTAGATCTACGAATTCAAAGCAAGGGAAAGGCACTCCCAAACCATAGAGCAAAGGGCAAAGCCAAGGCAGAGCGGCCCAGGATAACCCGTCGAAGCAGCAAGAAAAGAACAACACCATGAAGACAAATAAGGACACAAGAATGTCATGTTAGTTCCGTAAGAGCCCCACTCACAACACAAGTGAGTGTCAGGCCAAGCAGTCGTTGATGGCTGAGTTGAAGGCTTAATAATTAGATGCATGTTCTGACTATAAGTCAAAACTGAACGAGAGGAATGACAACGAGAAGCAGATTATTGATGTGGAGCCCAATGCCACTATTGCCACCACCAAGATCCAGAAGAATGAGCCTAAAGATCTAGAGGAGGGGGAGCGTCTCATCCACTCACATATGTGGGTGAAGGGTTCGCTACTACAATTCATTGTCGATAGTGGGAGCCAAAAGAAACTCATTTCAGTAGAGGTCATGGACTAGCTAGGCCTACTAACCACACCACATCGACAGCCATACAACATCGGTTGGCTTCACCAAGGAGAAGATCTCTGAGTCAGCCAATAGTGTTGCCTTCTTTATAGTATCAACCCCTTCATAGATGAGGTATTTTGTGATGTTTCTCATCTTGACATTTGTGATGTATTATTAGGACAACCATACTTATAGAAGTGACATGTTGTATATGAGTCGAGACCTCCCTCTATTGTTATTTATTTGGGTAATACATTATACAGGATACGGAGGTAGCTCTACCTACCACCATCTCTTTGATCTCTGCTAAGCAATGCAATAAGATCGTCTCCCAAACTAGGAAATTTGTTTTCTATTTTATTCTCTTATAGAGTAAGGGGAAGAGCATAGCCATATACATGGCCCCTGGGAGGGGTTCTTCCATGCAGTAAAAGTAGGTGGATACGCTCATGGAAGAATACAGGGACATCTCCTCCTCATCCATAGGGGTAGCCTTTCTTTGTTAGGTCAAGCATTCATTTGATCTAAATCTTGAAGCACCTCTACCCAACAGGCCGATATATCACTCCTACATTATGGAAAATGCCAAGTCCAAGTTTTGACATGATCAACATTAAGTGCCACACAAGTTTCAGGTGCGCGACAAAGTCTAGTAGCTTTTGCATAGGAACACCTTACTAGAGCCCATCAGAAGCTCAAACCACTCTGATATGGTCCGTACACCATTACCAAGGCTGTGGGAGAAAATTCTTTTCAACTCAACATTCCCCCATTCCTTGGTCTGCTTCCAGTATCCAATGTGGACTACCCTCAACCATACTTCCCACCATTTTGGGACACATCAGACATTGCAGAACATCTCACACCAACAGAGTTAAACCTATACTGCATGAAACAAGCCACACCTACCAGATTATGGAAACACAGGTTAAGAACACTTGCCAATAGAAGATCCAACTATATCGGGTTGTCAAAGTTGGCCAACTCCTACACCAAAGCAATTGGCTCACTAGGGACCAAATTTAGTAGAAATTTCCCCATCTCATGGAGGCACTCAATGTAATGGGGACCATTGCTTCCTAAGGGGGGAACACCAATCTAGGTATATTTTGGTGGCCACCTACCTATTCCACTGGGATCCCCCACCACTGTCTCTTTAATTTTTTTAGTTTCCTTAATTGTAGCACAATTTACTATTTTTGGCAGTTTTTCGGGTCATAAACTTCTAGAGTCATTTTGAGGCCCTAAATGATGTTAAAACTGGGCTAACAGGGGTCATAAATTGGTATATGCCAGTCGGAAATTGTATTCCTCAGATATATCTTTCTAATGAGGTGTTCTGGGCATAAAACAGAGATCATATGCCAAAGTTATGACCCTAGGAAGTTGATATACCAATTCACCCAAATGGGGCCCATAGTTTTGGCGCTTCATCTCCCAGGGTTAGGTTTTTGGATGTTTAGGGTTTTCCATTATTTATCAATAATAAATAGGCCTCCAAGCCTCATTGTAACATAGTTTAGAGGCATGTAGTGGCCAAATCTCTTCTCAGAGATAAGATACCATCTCCCAAGCTAGTCTTATTTCCATTATGTTTGTAAGTATATTTCAGTATTTGATATTAATGGAAGGAAGTGGTATTTCTATTGCATCTTGTATTTATGGTTGTATCTGTAAATTGTTTCATTCTTTTTTAAATTTGGATCAGTATCTGTGCTGGAATATCATGGTAATCCTTGTTTGAATGGATGGTTATAGCTAAGGTGCTCAACTTGATTGGTATCCTACTTATGGGTAATCATATATTGGTCCCTACTAACACCTAGTTTCTTGGAAACCCTTCACAAGTGCTATATCTTTTTCTTTCATGCATGTAATTCTTATGTACATGTACATAACCACCTATGTGGTGGAAATATGCCCTGGGATGTACTATGGTGTGTGGGAGGAGCATTGGAGGCCCTTCAATAGTCACCAAGAATGTGGTAAAGTGTATCTAATGACCATCTATGCATCCCATGCTTGGAATTCCCATCCATAACAAGGTTATGTTTTTAGGTTTATTGAACCGAGAGGCTCATTCTACAACCCTATATGAGGGGATGTGTAAGTATGTCCGCCCGTCTCTCCATCGAGCATGCCCCTTTAAAATAAAATAAATTATGCTCTAAATAGAAAAATAATGTCGAATATAATTAAAAAAAAAAATCAGTATGTTGTAAAGTAATTAAATGTGAAAAAAATGTGAGTAACATGTTTAAATCTTATACTTTCGATTTCAACTTCATATATATCTATAGATAGAAAAAAAATTATTAAATGAAAATATTTTGATGTTGTATACAAATATTTTTTAAATAAAAGATACAATTTAAACAATGAAAAACTACATATTGTCTTTTGCACTCTAAAGAAATTTAGACATGAAGAAATTTGATCCCTCTCGGCTCATGTTAGATCTATACTTAATATGGATCTATGATGGTAGTATTATCAATCATGTGCCAAAATATATTGCTTATGCTTATTATTAAACTTAAAAGAGGAATTTCCTACTTCCTCGAGGAAGGTTTATCTCCTTGCAAGAATTTTTCACACCATATGCTTCTAAGTTCTTTTAAATGCTTGTTGTTCTTGATTGTTATTCAATACACACCTTTATACCTAAGGTATGAGATTGATCCATTCCTCATATGATAAAAAGTACTTGAGGGAACACAGATCTCTAAGATCCTAAACAGACAAGTCCTTGGTTAGTAACCTTTATTACAATCACCTTGAGCTTGAAAAGGGAAACCTAGTTGTAAGCTTAGGAAGAGAGCAATGAAGTGTGCTAAAAAAACCTTAGTTACCATCGTGGGACTCTTGTGTAATCCCATAAGTTTCTAGAACCATCACAAGTGAGCCATGATTGAGTCTGTCATGAATGACATAGCACAAATTATGAAAAATCTCTAACAAAAACCATCAGATTCAAGATCAAGCATATTGCTCATAGCCCAAGTCATAAGAAGAACCACCTTATTTGGGTCATGGACAAGTCCTGTTATGGATGGCTTCTCTGCTAACATAGGCACAAAGACCCAACCTTATAGTTTCATTCTTTTAGATATTATATAGATGGTTTGATTGATTTTAGACATGGAAGTTATTGAGGGGGTGTTTCCATTACACATTATCATAATCATATTGGTGGAAGGCCCATAGACTGCATATTTTCATATGTGAGGATTCGAATTGATTCGTTAATTTAGACCAGAGGTATTACCTTAGAGTTACACCAGAGGTCCCTTGAAAGGAGGGCTAGGGATTAAAGGGTTGTGGATATGTGGTGAGTTACCACCATGTAGAAGTCTGACGAGATGGGGTACATGTCAAGGCATCAGGTGGAGGGGACTGAATGACATGTCCTGTTACTCAATGGTAATACTGAGGCACCATGGAGCCATCAGAGAGCCTTGGTACAATGGCAAGGCACCTATGGTGCAGGGAAGTGGTCCCATAGAGCACAACAACCCAAGGCATCCACCATAGAATAATCCATAAGCATGTAAGCGTAACATGTTGGGGTACTAGAGCCAAGAGACAAAAAAGGGTTTCATTGACAAACACTTTTCCAATTTTCCCACCCCAAAGTGATTTGTGTGAATGAAAAAGGAAAAGGAGATGGGGTAACAATCCTTGGTGGTGAGAAAATTTCCAAAAGTTCACGACGTCATCTAGCTCGTAATACACACACACACACACACACACACACACACACACACACACATACACACACACACACACATGAGCATGTTAATGCAAAGCATGGGGAATGGTATAACCAAACCCATGAACATGTCAACAACTAATATGACTATTCGAAGTTTTGTTCGGTGGTTTGCTAGGATGACCATGTGGGTGGCATGAGGGCACCTTGTGTGCACCACTTGGCGAAGCTAATGATGCAGCATCATCATTTTAGCTAGATATTCAAATGGTCATAACTATTGATCCAGAGGTTGGATTGGGATGAAATATTATATCATCAAAAACATCTCACCGAGACAAATGCTATGGTGAAATACAATTAAATCTTTAAAGAAATTAAATATTAATTATTCCATCTCTCTAATAGTACAAGGGAGATTGTATTAGCAAGTGAAAAATTTTCATCAAGGTGAACTTGGGGGTGTTTGAAAACATGTACTCTTATTCCAAAAAGCTACCATCTACAAATATAACATGGTTGGAAAGAAAGTGGCTGAAATTATCCTCTTGAGTAGCCATTTCCTATCAGGTGTGCACCCTACCTTTTTCATTTCATAAAATATATCCAAATATTGTGTATAATGTGTGATTGTGCTATTGTTATTCTTATAGTGCGAAGGAAGACGTAAGCCAGGGATGACATCAACATGACATGGAAGTACAAAGGACACATGACATGAAGATTTGGCATTTTTGTGTACCTAAGTGGGCCAATAATGTGTGACACATTGAATAACCCAGAGGCACCACCTGGTAAAAATGATTTAAGCATGATATCATCCCTGAGCCCTTACCCTAGAGGAAAGAAAAGGGTGCAAGGGAGAAATTTATGTGCTAATTAAGGAGCGAGACATGTAGGCATCATGGTGGCTATTGATTTTTTTAATATTTCTTCACTTGCAAAAGTTTATCAAAATATTTAAATATTCAAGCATTAGATATCGTTGTCGAAATTCCAATGCAAGAGAGAATTTCATCTCATGATAATTACTTGTGACAAATATGAGTATGTTTTTCTCTTAGTATTCATTTCATTTAGTTAAGTCATCAAGAAATCATACAACAATAATTTAGCCATTTAGATAGAGATCATAGTGCAAAAGAAGTCATAGAAAAGAGGCACCAAAAATTAGGCCAGATGTCAAGGAAAAACCCACAAGGGGAAAACCCAACAATCCTTTTCTTATAGAATCTTTCGTCAACAAGAGAAATCTGAGTAATATACCAACTAACGAGTATAAGCATTAAAACTAATTCCTCCAATGTCAAGTTAGCTCTAAAACAATAGCCCAAACAATTCTGTCATATTCATAGCCTTAGATTTCATGCCTCTAAGCCTCCTCCAATTTATCATATTTAGGAAGCACATGCATCAGTTAAAACACCTAGTCTAAATTCCATTCACCAACATCTAAGAAAACACTTTCGAAGTAGTTATGGCCATGTTCAACTTTTCCAAAACTATCAATAAATTAAGATACCCTTCAAAATTAAGTTTAAAATGCTTCTTATGGATTTGATCGAGTATCTCCATGACCTTCCCAATATCATCCTCTTCCTCACAAGAATATATTATAGTAATCCTAAAATTCTTTGTTGTGCCCCAAATTTTCTTAGATATTAGAAAATTTATAATGGAAACATATGACTCTACATTGTGTTTGTATTCAGGACAATGTTCAATCCAATGAAAAGATGCCAAGTAGACTCTTGTTGAAAAGGTTATGTAAAACTTCTCAGGTATTATGCTCACAAGTATTTTTGGACCTAGAAAACCCTCAAAATTCATTGCTATATTTTTTCTTGGCATCCACACACAACATTCTTCTGAATGTTAGGTTGCATGAAAAGTTGTTGAAAACTAGAGTCCATGCAACATGTTACACCTCCATTCTTAAGACTGACATAGCCACATGTTGTCTTATGTCCATAATGTTGGACCTTGGAGAAAGTCATTTGCTGAAAAAGAACGAGTGCCCAAGACATTCTCCAAAGTTTTAAAGATTATTAAAATTTTGTCCAAAGACAATATACCCTCGTGTGAAATGAATACTTAATCTTGGGGAGAGAGTTTAATACCCATATTAACCTCTTATTAGTGATTATATATTTTGAAATATGTTATTTAAAAGAAGAATTTGAAGGAATTGTGTTTATAACTTGGGTTTTAAGAATCCAACTTTTAAACCCTAGGAAAGAAAATATGAAATTTATAGGTACATAATGGAACATTGAAGCAGTGGAGATCCCTTTGAAGTTTCTTTGAATGGAAACCATAGGTATTTTCTGAAACTTTTAAAGAAACATAAATAATATATGTATTATTCAAGAAGTCTGCCCACAATCATACACTAGGCTTATAAGAAGAAAATAGGGATGAAAATCACATAAGAAAAGAAACACATACTGTAGTCCACCAACAAATTGGAATCAAACTGGTAATTTTTATTATTTTTAAAGAAGCATAGAGATTACGTAAGTCAAAATTTTAAAACTCTAAACCCCCTCTCCATTGATATTTTTCATTAAATAATAAATCAAAGCGACTTCATAACTATAAAAACTACTAACTAACCTAAATAACTTTTGTTTGACAAGTGTTTTACAAAATTTTAAATACAAGACTATTCCCATATATGAGAAATTATATGACTTTTAAACTATAAAAATAAAATAGAATTTGATGAGAATATTTAGTGCTAGTTCCAAGTTCCATTATCTCAATCATGAGGAAGTGTTCATCTATTCACAATTTTCCCAAATTTCGTTGCCTAGAAGCTCACATCCAATCAACTCCTAACTTGCTATTTTTAAACTGGAATGCTTTGTATAGTTGGGTTTTTCTATGAACAATGTCTTCATTAGCCAGAGGAGTTGAAGGTATGGGTGTAAATAATTGACAATGGTTTATGCCTATAACCTTTTGATGAAAAGAGACCTTGGGGTACGCTCAAAGTCCCTTTTCATATATAAATCTCAAACCTGGGCCTGTGGGTTATGGCCCACTAGGTCCCGTCAGAAGCATTTTAAGGTTTTAAGCCTTTTCATTTACTAAACGTGGACCTTTATTAATGAAACAGTGTTTGAACGCCTTTTAATTAACCACTGCAAGCGTACAATATACGTATTAAAACCCTGTGGCGAACCATAATACAAACACATGGAGACCTTTGTTAAATTCTCTTCCATCCGCATTTACGGATCTCTAATGTAATACATCAGCCTCTATAGATAATGCAGATCCGCATTCCACCCAAACTCCGATCCTAATTCAATTTCTGTTCCATACTGTAGTTGCCTTCAATTCATGTTAAACCAGCGTTTCAACACATTTCATCCATCAATATAATTCAATTCTGCATCCTGTGTTGGATGTTCTACAATATAACGTAGCATTTATCCACGACATCGACTTATCGAGTTTGAATCTATTCTTGATGTGTCATCAACACAGTTTTTGGGTTGCCAGGAATGCGTTCATGACCCAGAAACACCAATCTTCAATCTTCAATTGCGCCTTGTCCCACGCATTGATGCATGAATTGATCTTACTCTTAAATTAAACATTAATCTCACAAGTTAATGATCAATAGCCTTGGAATTGCCAATTAAATTCTTGTAGTCATTACGTCTGGCACTTCACTTCAAATGGTGCATTCTCTTCAAAATCTGCAAGCCTTCAAATAGTATAAAGTCGATATTACAACATCAGTCCTTTCAACTATGTACAGAGATTCTTCTATTACAAATCTAACAAATGCATCAACCAACCATCGATCTTTTCAGTGATCGATGTCAATCAACAAACTCATACACAGAAATTAACTCATAGATTTAAACTACAAAATCCATAGCTCGACACGCAGGAAATCAACATAATATATTATTTTGATTATATACAAGCATCGCTTACATCTAAGGCATTGCAGCCTTAGAACAAGGCTCGCTCTCGATTACATTTTGTCCACTCACAAATGCCTATCTATTATTCTATATATCACATTACATTTATATAAGAAGCGTTAGATAGGAAGGATCGATCAGATCCTCTCCTTCTTTTTCTCCAACAAAAGACTTCCATAATGCATGCACGACAGATAACAATAGTAAGTCTATCGAGACATATCCGCTTTAAATCCACTTTAAATCTGTTTTAAAGCAGATTTTCCTCCCGTTTTCCAGCTTGACTGTCCACGTCTTCATCGCTCCACTTGGATTTTTCTTTAATTAAGAAAAGGGTGAGATGCTCATCTTAATGCAACGATCACATCTTTTCCGCTTTAAATCTATTTTAAAGCGAATTTTTCCTATTTTCTCCTTCGATTCAGCTCCTCTGATCCACGTACTCTTCACTCTGATTTGAATTCTGCTTTGATTTAGAAGGGGTTTATATGCTCCTGCATCATACTCCCAAGGTAAAAAAGAAAATTTATGACCTCCTGGTCATATGCTTCTCCTGGTCTTTAGCAATTCTACCCACTGCAATTCTTCAGTGGAATTGCTTTCATGATCTTCTGTGAGCTGCAACCAACCTCTGCAGTAACAGTCCCCTCTGTTACATGATACCTCACCAAGCCCTCCGCACTTAGTATTTTGGCATCCTTCTGGTTCTCTTCTTTGGAACCAATTGAGCACACCTTGCTCTAGGTTGCTGCAAATCTTCTCATCTTTCGCTACCGCCATCTGCACAACGGCAAGACCATAAACTCTTCAACTTTAACATAGTTGTACCTCTTTCCCATTCTGCTTGCATTCTTCCTCCTTTTGGCAGGAACCCTTTCCCTGCTCTGATACCACTTGATGAAAAGAGACCTTGGGGTACGCTCAAAATCCCTTTTCATATATAAATCTCGAACCTGGGCCTGTGGGTTATGGCCCACTAGGTCCCGTCGGAAGCGTTTTAAGGTTTTAAGCCTTTTCATTTACTAAACGTGGACCTTTATTAATGAAACAACGTTTGAATGCCTTTTAATTCACCACTGCAAGTGTACAATATACGCATTAAAACCTTGCGGCGAACCATAATACAAACACACAGAGACCTTTGTTAAATTCTCTTCCATCCGCATTTACGGATCTCCATTGTAATACTTCAGCCTCTATAGATATTGCAGATCCGCATTCCACCCAAACTCCGATCCTAATTCAATTTCTGTTCCATACTGTAGCTTCCTTCAATTCATGTTAAACCAGCATTTCAACGCATTTCATCCATCAATATAATTCAATTCTACATCCTCTGTTGGATGTTCTACCATATAACGTAGCATTATCGAGTTTGAATCGATTCTTGATGTGTCATCAACACAGTTTTTGGGTTCCCAGGAATGTGTTCATGACCGAGAAACGCCAATCTTCAATCTTCAATTGCACCTTGTCCCACGTATTGATGCATGAATTGATCTTACTCTTAAATTAAACATTAACCTCACAAGTTAATGATCAATAGCCTTGGAATTGCCAATTAAATTCTTGGCAATAATTACGTCTGGCACTTCACTTCAAATGCTACATTCTCTTCAAAATCTGCAAACCTTCAAACAATATAAAGTCGATATTACAACATCAATCCTTTCAACTACGTACAAAGATTCTTCTATTACAAATCTAACAAATGCATCAACCAACCATCGATCTTTTAAGTGATCGATGTCAATCAACAAACTCATACACAGAAATTAACTCATAGATTTAAACTACAAAATCCATAGCTCGACACGCAGGAAATCAACAGAATATATTATTTTGATTATATACAAGCATTGCTTAAATCTAAGGCATTGCAGGCTTAGAACAAGGCTCGCTCTCGATTACATTTTGTCCACTCACAAATGCCTATCTATTATTCTATATATCACATTACATTTATATAAGAAGCATTAGATAGGAAGGATCGATCAAATCCTCTCCTTGTTTTTCTCCAACAAAAGACTTCCATAATGCATGCACGACAGATAACAATAGTAAGTCTATCGAGACATATCCGCTTTAAATCCACTTTAAATCTGTTTTAAAGCAGATTTTCCTCCCGTTCTCCAGCTTGATTGTCCACATCTTCATCGCTCCACTTGGATTTTTCTTTAATTAAGAAAAGGGTGAGATGCTCATCTCAATGCAATGATCACATCTTTTCTGCTTTAAATCTGTTTTAAAGCGAATTTTTCCTATTTTCTCCTTCGATTCAGCTCCTCTGATCCACGTACTCTTCGCTCTGCTTTGAATTATTCTTTGATTGAGAAGGGGTTTAGATGCTCCTGCATCACCTTTCTAACTTTTCATGTGTCCTTTCTTCTTTGCTTTTGACATCTAATAATTTTTTTTCATAATATTCCCAATAAATTATTCCCCTTGCTAGTTCTAACAACTGGGTAAACCATCCCTTAACCTTTGATCAAATTTGTTGTTAAACATTGAGAATGGAATTTGAACCTCCTTTTGTGCATTTGAAGCTTGTATTCTAAAAAGACTCTTCATGATTACTTTCTTGATTTCCATGATAACCATGGTTTTTTTGTCACTCCTAGGGTGTTGAGATATTTTGGAGCCATATCATTCAAGTATTTAATCATTTCCTTGGCCTTTGGAAAATATTTGTCAATTTTTTGCTTGATTCTTTTAATAAATGGCTCAAACTTCTTCAACAAGGATTCTACTTAGCAACTATTTGAATGTATTCCCAAAATGAATGCATTTCCTTTATAATTTCATCCTAAACAATGTTTCTAGCTTCAAATAGGGAAATGTTACCCTTTATCTTTGATTTCAGAGTTTTTATTTCCACTTGAGAAACTCTATTTTCTTAAACTAAACTATCATTTCTTTCATTCACCATTTTTAAAGTTCTTTCTTTAATTCTCAATTGATTTTGTGTCTGAGAAGAGTATCATAGATCATTTTTAAGTCCTCTGAAATTCTTAGATCTACCATTACTTTTTATACATTTTCCAAAGGATCATAGGAATGTAAATCAGTTGGAACTATGGTACAAACATGATATTTAGATAATTGTTCTAAAATCTAGACTTTCTCCTGCAAAATAACAATTTCTTTATTTCTATTAATTAATTATTCTATAAGCAACTTCCCTTTTCCTTTTCAACCTATGCAATCTCAGTTGTTTGGGCATGCTCAGGCCCAAACATCTTCAATTATGGGTTTTCTTCATCCTTAAAGCTTAAAGAAACAATAAAGCCAAGAAATGGGAAAACATGAGTTATACGATGTGTATAGAATGACGCGAAGCTGAATGCAGATGTGGAACTAGTAATAGGTATGTTGGTCGCAACAAATTTATGGACCAAAGGATGAACAAGCTAATACCAGGAAAAACCCCTTTTAACATTGGTGGGATAGGAAGGATGTTATGCAACCAGCTCACAAAATAGAAGAATGAGATAGATCAATGACTTCAAAAATAGCCTCTTCGAGGGGGAAACCTCCTTTATATTACACAAATGAGCAATTCTTGGATGATACAAAGGAAAAAAACTCCTTTCTATATATAGGAGTCTAAGGGGTCACAATATAATCAGAGCTGATATAAAAATAATAATGTAAGGGTGCAATAATAACAATAGTGGGCTTCCATGGGGCACAATAATAACAATATGGGGAAACATGGGCATAACAATAACAATAAGGGGCTAAAAGGATAATAATAATAAGGGAATACACTAGTATTATAGGGACCTAACATGCCCCTCTCCTTCAAAAAAGTGTTGTCCTCAACGCTTGAGTAGTTCTGGATACTTTTGTGTAAAATTATCATCCTCCCATGTGGAATATTTAGTGAGTAAGTTCTTCCACTTGATGAGATACTCTGAAATTGATCAATTTCATAGATGTTAGGTTATTGAGCATTTTCTTGGAGCCTAGAAGCAACGAAAGCCTTTGAATATCTTAAAGAGGCAATGTGCCAAGCACCGGTCTTAGCTACACCAGACTTCACAAAAAACTCTTATTGTGGAATGTGATGCCTTGGGAAATGGAATTGGTGCTATTTTAGTGCAAGAAGAAAGACCCCTTGCTTTTGAAATTCGTCCAATCAAAGGAAAGTATTTACACAAAGCTATTTATGAGAAGGAAATGTTGGCAATACTACATGCACTAAAGAAATGGTGGCCTTATCTAATGGGAAGACACTTCAAGGTAAAAAAGGATCATGATAGTCTTAAATAATTTTTGAACAAAGATTATCTTTAGAAGAGCAACAAAAATGGGTCACAAAGATGTTAGCTTATGACTTTGAAATCATCTACAAAAAAGGGAAGCAAAATGTTGTTGCAGATGCACTCTCAAGAAAGGATGAGGATGTGGAAGCATTGCTTTGTGCCATTTCTATTATCCAACCAAGTTGGATAAACGAAGCAAGGGATGAATGGAAGAATGACGAAGAAGTGTGGGAATTCATTCAAAAGTTGCAACAAGATCCCAATACCTCTGATACCAATTGTTATGCAACCAGCTCACAAAATATAAGAATGAGATAGATCAATGACTTCAAAAGTAGCCTCTTCGAGGGGTAAACCTCCTTTACATTACAAAAATGAACAATTCTTGGATGATAGAAATAACAAGACCTCCTTTCTATATATAGGAGTCTAAGGGGTCACAATATAATCAGAGCCGACATAAAAATAATAATGTAAGGGTGCAAAAATAACAATAGTGGGCTTCTATGGGGAACAATAATAATAATATGGCGAAACATGGGCATAACAATAACAATAAGGAGCTAAAATGATAATAATAACAAGGGAAAACACTAGTATTATAGGGACCTAACAAAGGATAAATCAAATAGTTTGATGATGTTATAGTGGCGACATGGACTGAAAAGTTAGCCGGTAATGGCTGACATGACACTCACTTGCTTGACTTTCCAATTGTTGATGGTCTTTCAACAAGTGGTTTTTTTTTTAACCAATTAATTCTTATGACAAGTGCCCCTCATGGTTAGTGGAAATGTAGGGGTACCCGTCATATTAAAAGGCAACCATAGAGCTTCATAGTAGTGGTTTCCATCACACCACTCTATTGTGAGTGCTCCTCATTTAAATCTAATTCATGTTAACCCATTGTAAAATCATTCATTTTGCTAGATTGCATTAATAGGTCATGATCCATTATAAACTTGCACACTTTTTGTTTTTTAATTTTTCATTCAATTGTGGTCTACTTTTTCATAGTTTCTTCATAAACTATTGAGGGTTAGTTACATATTTGTTTTCTAAATCAGTGGTCATGTCTATATTTCACACCAACAATGTTGCAAAATTAGTGGGTTCATCGCAAAATATTTTAAAAACAATTGATACCTTGTAGGTATCACAACACCACTTCCAATGGTATCAATGTCGCAACCATGGTGAGTTCATTGCAATATCTTTTAAATAAACTGGAAAACTCGTTAGTCTTGTGACATAACTTCTCACAATACTAATGTCGCAATCATGATGGGTTCTTCACAATATCTTTAAAAAAAAATTGATCCCATTGGTCTTGCGATACAACTTATGATGGAAACAATGAGACCATGGTGGGTTTGTTACAATATCTTTAAAAAAATAAAAATTGAACCCATCAGTCTTGCGCTACCTATTACAATAATAGGAACATCACAACCATGGGAAATTCTGACAAGTGTTTGCGATAGAGAGGTGTCATCACTTCAATGAAACCTCTTTTCATGATTCCAATGCAGAAGGAGGGGTCAAAAGTATGACTGCACTGAAAACAACATTTCATGAAATCTCCTTTTGTCAATATAGCCACGAAGCAATGTCACAAGAACAATAAAGAACCATGGAAAATTGTGTTAATATTTAGTAGTGGCGAGTATAAAAGAATAATGTTCTTTAGAGGCTTCTGAATAACCATCTCCCTTTTGTGTTTCTTCAACAAAAATTTATTGAAACTACCTCCTAGAAAGCACCAACATTGATCATATTCAACAAATAACCAAAGCTAATTTCTAAGCCTCACATTAGGGTAATTATGGTGTTGAATCCATACATTACGTTGGTTGTACCTATATCTACAAATAACATAAATTTCATTAAACAATTTTGTAGGATAACAAGACAAATATGATGTTGCAATTTGGGGTGATGGATGACACCCCCTTGTGGGATCTTGAGAATCCATAAATAACCAATAACAAAAATGCTTACACTTGCAACCAGATCGACATCTAATGGATTGGAAATTTGAAACAACATCATTGAATATTATTAAATATATATTCAAAACACACATCTATAACTATTGCAAAACTAAAACTATTACCAAATTGTGATATAAATCAACTGCTAGTGTTCAATAAGTGACGTATTAAAAAATTCCATAATTTATTCAAGAGACAAGGGATCATGTGAAATCATATTTCCATATTAACCACCCAAGAATAACACCAAAAGCGTAGGATCTTCCATTAAGTTGCACGGTGAACCAAAGTGAAGGCACAATCAACTATATCCATAATTGGGCCAACTCTTCAAACACTTTTCTTTTAATAGGATATGAAAACTCTAATTGTGCACCTTTAATGAGCAATAAAGGCACCTAATACTTCATATAATATTCCCTAGTGGAAATAGAATCCATCCAAGTTTCAATGTGATTACAAGGAGTTGGGAGTGCATCTTCCTTATCTCTTAAGAGTTCTTCATATCACTTCTCTCCACGGTAATCATTATTAACACTCGACCCACCAACATGAAATTTATTAGTCATGACTAATAACATGCTATAAATAACTCCCATTTGTATGATGCTCTTCCAAATCAATAAAGTAGGGTTGCATGCTTATGGTTGTACCAATCTTTTCATCGCTATATTATTCAATAAATTCTCATGTTCTATAAGAAAGAGAATGAAAATAAAATATTTTATCATTACCCTTAACATCCTTTAGTATCTCATCAACATCACCAATCACACCTTTAACAATATTGGGATCTTCAAACACATATGGAAGGTTATCAATATAGTCAACTCCTATGTTTGTATCATCTTACTTTCACACATGTTGTGTTGACCAATTATTTGGTCAACATAGATTCAATTGTGAACCATCCAAATGATCCCTATGCGTAATGAAAAGATTAAAGGAAAACCACCCTAATTGTAAAATTTCTTAACCTTCCATGGCCTGTAATTGTCTCATCAATGTTCTCTTAATGGCTACTATAGGGGCCATCTCTTGGTGTGCACTCAAGTGACAGTATGATGATATCATTATGGTATGATCAATTCAGATTTGATGTTCATAATTTAGTTTATCTTTGTTTATAAATTATTAATTTTGAGAGGATATGATGTTGATAGTGTTATGGGATGCTTTATTTATTATTATTAATAGTTGTGATGATTGTTTAAGTTTGTTATGGGTCTTTTGCAAAAACACATGCAAATATTAAGATGGAAGCAAATGTGCCCATGCATATTTTAAAGTTACATTGTAATTCAAGGATTAATCTATTTCAACATTTACAGTTAATGGAGTCTAAATCCTATAACTTTGATTCCTGGGCTCTTCTTAAACAAACACAAAATGGTGATCATGCTAACTATAGACAAGAAAAATCTATACCTAGTAATTTTTGGGAAATGTTGTTCATGTCATTTGCAAATAATTGGGAGTTGGTTACATGGAAAATAATTGTTTTAATATTTCATGTTCTCGGAAATTTCTTGTGATATGGTTTAAACACTTGGAAAATATGCGGATATGATATTTGACTTTTGCAAAAGCATTTGGAAATCAATAGTAGGAAAAGAATGTGTGCTAACACTTTATGTACAACAAATTTAGCTTTGGATTCAATCCCATTTGTTTGTATTGGTTGTTGTGAAATCATTGTGGCCCTAGATTCATATACAAGGGTAGGAATCACCCTCTTTTGCATGTATACCATTTCCCTTATTCTTGGCTCATTCAACATTTTGTTGAGACACTACTCTAGCTTTGTTAATAGTGGAATCATACTCCTTTTGTGGGAAATACCCAAATTTCTCAAGGTCAATATAGGGCGTGGGATACTCATAAGTTAGCCCATTTTCTTGAGCTTGGATCTCCTTCTTTAGTTCACAAGTGTTGAATAAGAGGAAAGATTCAACAAATAACTCAAGCCTCTAATTTTGATGTTTTCTTACCTGAAATTATTGGTTCTCTTAACGAAGCCATGAAGGATGCACCCATCTCAAGGATTACTTTAGATTTTAGCTATGGAAAAAAGTTCCATAGCTTCAGTTCTCAAGTGGACAATACATTGGCCTATTTCCATTGTTTCATATGTCAGAATTATAATGGAGTAGGGACGAGTTTTAGTAATCCATTTCATTGAGGAAAAATAATATTGGCTGGATCCTAGAGGACATTAATAGGGGTCATATGGATCATTTCTATTTCCTATATTTAAAAAAAAAGTTACTCTAGTTTGTCGATCTTCTAATGATGGGTTTGACACACTTACAACAAAATGAAACCCTCCAACATGAAAAGTATGGAAGATATTGAAATTTCATTGAACGATGTCTAGTTTCATTTGTAAACTCATTCACACTCTCCTCAATATTACAATGACCAACAATGTGAAACTATTGAATGGAAATCATGGCATGTTTGGAATGATCGATGAAGGATTCCCAACATCATCAGTCTTGTAACACTAGGAAAATTTCCATTCATCAGTATTGCGATGATGTGGAATGAATATTATTGGTGTCAAACATCCAACGAGTGTTTGCGTTAGGAAACGCCTTCTGTCTTCAATGACATGTGTCCATAACCATCGTCTAAATATCAATGATTGTAAAAATCTTGATATATGGTTGTACTAGAAACAATGTTTAGTGATACCTTCTTTTGACATTATAATAATGAATTTTTGTCACAAGAGTGGAAAATGGCTTGAAAATTGAGTCAATTTTAAGTACTGAAATATTGGGTAGCACACTGGCTAGTGGTAATTAACCAAACAAAATAAATATTTGTACTTGAAAGAAATATAGTCTAGTTGGATTGATATAACTCAATCTCCTAAAGTCATAACATGAAAGAAAAATGCTAAAGTAGAAATGACAAACATGTAGCTTCCTAACCTTTCGATTATCTAATTTGATTTGGACTATAAACAAGGTACAATTTTGGATACAATGTTCAAACTAATGTAAATTGGGATATAGGCTTGGATACAAGGTTCAAACAAACATACACTAGTAGAAATGATTTAGAAAAATAATTAATAATTTTGAAGAGAGCTAGGATTATTGAAATGAGTTAAAACCTCACTAAAAAGGACCACATATGTTCGTATGGAATCTCATAAGGGCAACAAGGTTGACTACTAAAATGCTTAGAGTGCATAGTATTTATCAACAATAACTACACTTCGAATTGGAAATGGAATGAGAATATACACTTTTTTTTAATGATGAATTTATATGATTTTTGAATATTATAATTCCTACTTAACGTAAGTGTATTTTGTCTTGGAAAAAATTATTAAATATATTTTCTACACAATATTCTTGAATCATATCTCTAACACTATTAATATGTCATGTATATGGAACCATCATTAAATACATTTATATCTTTCTTATAATCACTTACCAAAAAACGTTAATGTTTTAAAACATTTTAGTTATTAGGACATCAACATCTAAATCCATATTTCCCATAGCTGAGTAATGGCGACTTTATTTGTTTCTTCCCTTCATTTTTATGCACAAATTACTTAGAAATTTCATAAGTAGAATCATAAACACAATAGTCAATTTATTTTCTAAAATTGGCATATATTTAACACATATAAGTAGGAAAATACTCAAAGCAACATCAATATTTTTTTTAAGTTTATAAAGAACATAGATCCATGTTAAGCCCAAATCAAAGGCCGGGAGGGATCAAATCTTCTAAGGTGAAAATCTCTTTTGATAGTGAAAAAATTGAAAAAAAAAATTATACCTAAAGAGCTTTAATCCTTCTCGATACTTAATAGTTAAGATGGATTTGTGCCTCTCTCTCTCTCTCTCTCTCTCTCTCTCTCTCTCTCTCTCTCTTATATATATATATATGTATATATATATATAATATAAGGACCAAAAGGGATCAAATCCCTAATATAAATCTCTTTTATATGGAAAACTTGAAGCAGCTATTTCCTATTGATCATGAACTTTGCATATTTGTTATAGACATATTTGGGCACTGGCAACCGCAAATCAATATATATGTTGATAAAACAAGGGCTCTTTAACCCATAAAAGTGTTGTTTCATACCCTAAAGAATCATGGTCAACTAATTACATCATTTCCCAGAAGTTCCACCTGAAAAGCCACCCAAAACTAGCCAAAACTGGACCATACTGACTGCTCCATGGTCAAGGTGTGATGCATACTAGTTACTACACTAGTCAGGTGTGATGCATACTGAAAGAGCCTTCTGTGGGGTGTGATGAGCGAGAATAGACAAATGGCAGAGAGTTTGATAAGTGGATGCCTAATGAATCTTCTAGAAACTTCTCATACAACACTTGCCTCTCTGAATTCGCCCAGGGATTAGTAAGAGATCAAAGAAATCTCCAAGTGGAACCAAGAACTATCAGTGGAATGACAATAATCAGAAACCCAGAGCTGACCCACACCCTTGCAAGACATCTATATATGGATCCCTCATCTAAGAGATCTAAAAGGCTGGAATTTTGTAATTTGTAAGGAAGTGCTGTTGGTTTCTCTTTGAGAAGAGACATTATATTGTTGGGTGATCTTGCTTTTCATGAGGTGAAGAGGGCTTTGATGATGCTGGGAGGATGATGCTAGATCAGAAAGCTGGGTTGTAATCCTCTCTTCTACTATTAATAAAGTTATTTGAGTTTTCCTCCATATAATTGTGTATTTGTGAAACTTGTTATTTGTGAATGCAATTGTATGGCCAATGTATTTCTGATTCTACATTGTTTATAGTATTATAGATCAATATGCTTTGATTATGTTTTGTTGCTTCGCCTCTATAGGTATTCTATAAAGCAGGACAAGTATGAGAGGAGTGGCAAGCTCTATCAAGGGAGAGAGGAAACAAGAAAGGTGCCAAGTGGAAGATCCAGGTTAGTCCCCTTTGCTTCTCTCTTATCTATCATACATGAAGGAAATCGCAATTTGCTTTGATTGTTTGTTTCTAAGATAGGTACCCATCTTAGTGGGACTAGCAGATCGAAAAGACACTAGTTTTCCCAGAAACAAAATGGCAACTCCGCTGGGGACAAGTTAGTTAGTTTGTTTGTTATTGTTGTTTGCTTTATAAACTATAGACAGAGCTTGAAGTTAGCCAGATAGCCTTCGAATTGCTTTTGCTATGAAACTACAAAGTAGATGAATGCTGCTTTATGAACTGAACATCTGACTTACAAGCATCCTAAATGCCCTTGTGGTAGCTCAATAACCTTTTAAGATCATACCCCTGTACTTTGCTTTTACTGTCTATCATAGCTCAGCCTAAATCACTAAACTTAGCTACAAATTTTGAGCAAAAACCAAACTCAGTTTCATTCCTTGGCCTTGGTAGCCTGTATGCATCGCACCTCCCATGTGTTGTAGTTTCCCTTAAGGACATGTGCGATGACTAAATGATATTGTTTATCCCTTTGAAATTTGGTTTTTTCCTCCTTGTTTTCAGCTCTATTCAGTAGTTTTGTTGCTCATGATCAGTATCTCATTACTGAAGCCTCCTTCCTTTACATTATTCAACCTCCATTGATTAGGATTTGTAAATTTTTTTTATGTATTTTTCATCGTTTACAGTCCTTCTTTGTCGAAAGTAGCTCAATCGAACTGTCATTTTTGATGCAAAAAGTGTCGTAACTGTCATTTTGAGTCAAAAGAAGAGTGTCGTAAAGTATTCCTCCTCTAGATAGTCGATTGTACTTTTGTCATTGTATTTGATTTGAAGTGTCAATATTTGAAGTGTCGAAAGTAGTTTTCCATTCGAAATTGAAAGTGTTGTTTTAGTCTTCCTTTCGTTTTGAAGAGAAATTGTTGAAATGTCGCTTTGAAGAAAATAGCTTAGATCTGTACTTAGTTTTCCTTTTTGGCATTCTCACATTAAGGAAATGAAAAAACAAATACATGCACCTGCATTTGCATTTAGACTGTGTGTGAAAATGATTTAGGAAAAGTGCATTTAGTGCGTGCTCTCTGCTCTTTGTTAAAAGAATCGTAATCTTCTTTCCTTAGTAGCTAGGATTTTCATTGCTAAAATAAACGATTGTTTATCATTTTAGATTGCATATTTAGGAATTTTACATCTACATCATGCGATGAACCTTGAAAGACAAACTTCTAAAAATATCAACTCTAAAATAAATCTCAATGAACATAAAAACGCTTTAGAACCTAATGCAACACATCTAGAAGTCTAGGCTAGAGACATGTTTTGGCGTCGTAAAACCTGGTAACTATCGTTTTCATCAAAGGTTGGGTGTTTCCTCCTCTTTGATACGAGAAGTTCTAGCACAGATTTGTGCTCCTCGTACCATCGAGTATATATTGGGAGACCACAATAGGCTGATATCCTTTATCCATAGGAAGCCGTGTCTGCCGCCCTATCGATCACAATGCACTAAACACAACATTTGTGAAGACTGACTGCCATACATAAGTCCTTGGTAATTTCTCTTTAATTTACTACCAAGGTGTATTTTGCAGTTTTGTGATTGGTTTGGTAATCCCTCTGTCTAGATTTCCAGAGTAGTCACTTTCTTTCCTTTTCGACTCCTTCAAAGAAAATGTCCATTTGAGCACTTGTCACTTTAGGCTCATTAAAAATCGAAGACGACTAGAGTGATCTTTAGATTTTTCTTGACTCTTAAAAATTGAAAAAGCAAAGTTGTGTCAAAGCGTCATTAAAATTTATTTAATACGAAATAACATCCCTATTCCTTCGTTGATCTTAGGTTGAGATAATGGAGTCCACCATTCAAGGAATCCCTCTTGGGGGAAATACTAGCCCCTTCTCTTCTTGGGGAGATATCGGTGCTCCGTATATGGCTACATTGTCACTGCCGAGAATCACAATTGGCCTACCAATATGGCTATTCTCAACCTCTGTCATTCAAAATATTGTGATTCCTCAGCAATCGAATCAGTAACCAGATGATACTGAAATTGCCCCTTCACCTTCTACTTCATTTGTTTCTCCCTGCCATTCTTCCTCTTTGCTTGGTGAAACTAGTGATACTAAAAACCAAGTGGCTGAGAAGAAGAAGAAAGGAAAGGAGAAGAAGAAGAAGAAGTCGGCTAAGCAAGGGGGAAACTATGAATCATCTGGTGAAAATCTGCACACCAAACTTTCCAAGCACAGATATCCATGCATAATTTGCAAGGGAGTCCACCTTCATCGAGATTGTCTATGCATTCCATGGATCTTGAGAGAATGGTCTCCTCGTTCGCTCCATCTAGTGTCATCAACCTCTGGCGATCATGTTGACAACACACCATCAACTAGTGAAAATGAAGTCAATAGACAGAAAGAAAAGGTCAAATTTCCATTTAGGTTATGTGAAGGTAATCATGCCCTTCACCATTTTACTTTTATGGATGAAGCTAAAAGTGTCTTGGATAACCATCCTGCTTCGCCGCAGGGACTCCCACCTGGATACAAGAAACTCTTACCAAGTCCATCGCTAGTTGAAAACTTGATTGATGTAACTCAATCACTGGTCAAAAAAAAAATCGTTGAGAGTAAACCTTCTGAGTCCATACTAGACCAAATTCAACAGGTCGAGATGGCAGTTGACCCAATCCTTCCTTCAGAAAGTCCACCTTCAGACGATACAATTTCCAAAGAGAATGAGAACAATACTGTCCAAATTCTTTTTGTTAATACAGATTCTGATGAACTTGGGGGCAATCCACCCATTCCTTTACAACAGGAGGAAATTCCCCCAGTTCAAGAGGTTCATCCAGCCATTTATTCGGTACCCCCTCCAAGCAATCTAGTCATTTCCTTCAATTAGAATCAACTAGTGAGACCCCGCCTTCCATCTAATGTGCCATTCCAAATCATAGTACAAGTTTACAATATGATCGTACCTGGAACTATCATAGATGAAGGGGCTTCGATGAGTATCCTTTCCTCAACTACTTGGAAAGTGCTTGGTTCGCCATCGCTTCTGCTTGAGAATCAAAATTTGTCAGGCTTTAACAAAGGAACTAGTCAACCATTAGGGATCCTTTCGAAGTTACCTATAACTTTGAAAAGAAAAACCATTCACTTGAATGTGACGGTAGTCCAAGAGCCATTAGATTACAATCTACTCCTTGGGCGTGACTATGTTTATAGCATGGAAGCTATTGTTTCCATAGTTTTTTGAGTGATGTGTTTCCTGCATGAAGGCCAAATGGTACAACTTATCGACGAGCTTTCATTTCCAAGTTCAAACACAGCTACAAGTCAAACATCATCCCTAAATGGTCTCTTTGCATCAAGAATGTCTCTTCAACCTTCATTTCATCCACATAATTACCGTGAGTAGTCCGGTGAATGTAATGAAACTTAAGCGGCATGCACCCTGGTCTGCTTTGGCATGCGAACCCAACTAAAAAAATAAGATTTTCTTGTAGGTTATATGATTGGTTTGAAACACCGTTTCCTTGTAGGATATGGAATCACTCTAAAATAGTTATTTCCTCACAGGTCATGTGATTGGAAGCTCACACCATTCACCCTTTTCTATTTCGATGGACAAATCCAAGGACGTGTTTTGTCTGCTCCGTGCATGAAACAATCCTGCTTAAATGCAGGGACTTCCATATGGTGACCTGGAAACTCTCATTTTCTCAATACCTGGTGGCATGTAACCCTTTTTATGCAAGTGAAAAACAACCAATTTCATGTTTTTAGCTTTTTAGCCTTTTAGTTTCAACTTCTTAGGTTAGGTGATTGGTCTAACCACCATTCACCTTTGTCTGCAGTGTGCGAATGAAGCAAAGGAAGTGTTTTGTCTACTGATAAAACCATCCTACCTAACCTCAGTAGCTCCTTAGCTTTCAGTGTAGTTAGCTTTGTAGTTTGGTCATTTCTAGCGTACTTAAAAAGGCAATGAGCAAAGTTTCACATGGTGCAAGCTCGCTAAAAAATGAACCTACTAATGAGGGACATCTTTAAAATGACTGGAATGAGTAATGTTTCCGCAAGGTTCAAGCTCATTAAAAAATAAACCCACCACTGAGCACATGTTAACGCAAGGTTAAAGCTCATTAAAAAATAAACCCACCTTCAATAAATGACCTCTGCGATTGCCATGCTATCAGCCTTTCAAGCCTTGGTTGTGTTCTTACCATCACCTCCATTCTTTTGGTCGAACATACGCTTCCACTTGATTGTTTACCCTTTTCAGGAACAGCTGTGACGAGTGATCCTGTTAGCCACCCTCTTCACGCTGCCATGTTTTGAGAAGTTCCAAACTTACCTGGAACTTGTTGCTACCCAAAAACATCACTCGTTCCTCAAAAAATGAGTTTTTTTAAAGCTCTTTTTAGACTCGTTAAATATGAAAAGATTGTTGAGCTAATGGCCTTTCCAGCTCATTAATTAAGGGGAAGTGCCATCCCTCCTCTACATTTTAATCTTTTTGGACCTGAGGGATCATCACACAAAAATATTGAGCACTTGTCTTTTTCGGCTCGCTAAAGCGATTGAAAAGTCATCCCTTTCGTATTATTTAATACTTTTTTGGACTTAAGGGATTATGCTACAAAAAAGGATTGTTGGAGTTTCCTTTTTGTCGCTTTTCAAAATATTTAAAGATGAAAAGGACTGAGTTATCCTTGTTGTTAAACTCATTAAAGCAATAGCGACAAACTTGTCCATCCAGACAAGAGCGAGTTTCATTATCGCTAGACTTGCCAAAACATAGCGATAGGTTTTCCTAAAGGGACAATTATAGAACAAGCAGATGTTATCCTCCCCAAGCTTGAAAAAAATAAAGAGGTACTGGTCAGCAATGATTGCAGAAAAAGGGAAGAAAATTTGAAGAACTTCATTGGTAGCAGGTTGCTCTTGAACATGACAGTTTCACTCCATCACCATGATTGAGTCAGGTTGGGTTATTCCGTTCACCAGTCATATCGCCAATGGTCCTCCACACCATCCATATTTTGGGGTTAACACTACCAATCCATCTCAGTGACGCTAACATGTTCAAGAGAAGTCATTCATTGAATTCACTACCCAGCTAATGCCTCATCCACTGCAATACCTTCACCCTCCATTTTTCATGGCTGCCATTCTTGAACCTTGTATCATTAGATTGTTTTCACCTCCAGAAAATCATTTGCTTTGTTTCGTGGCGTAGATGTGGGATACATTAAGGCCCTCATACAATGGGTCACTTCTTGTCGACATCAACTCATTATCCAAGAAGTTGACTTTGAAACAACCCTTTCAGTACTTTGAAGCTTGCATGCCTCAATGGCAAGTTTCTCACTACCGAGGACAGGTTTACATCAATGGCCTTCAACCAAAAGATTTTGCGTGGTGTTCGACATCAGATCATATATTCACACCACATGAATTGTACTATAGTACCTTGAGGATCATTATCATTATCGGTGATTCCTCTCGTGCCTATTAACAGCTTACATCATTGGCTGGTAATCAGGCAATGTATTTCCATGTTCGACTTCAGAACATCTTTTCACATAGATCGACTTGTACATCGGGCGAAGATTGAACAAGTTTGAAAACCCCGGATCTAGTTTCATCCATCCGGGCCGTTATATATTTAGGAATATAAAGGCATCAAATGTACACAGAAGCTACACAGATGATCATCCAAGCTAAGGGATGATGACTCTACATACAAAGAATCACCAGTCTACAACAACAGACGATTATCTGTCCTATGTACATCAAAATGAATTTATACAGTTGAACATGGGAATGCCCGCCTCAACTAGATCATGAAAATAATATGATGATGATGTATTGTATTGTATTTTATATAGGTCACCTTCCAGTTTGAATACCTCAGATCCTCATGATAAAGCATTTCACTGGACATCAGAAGATTTACGACCTCATGCTTTAGGGGGCAACTGTTATAGACATATTTGGGCACTGCAACCCCAATCATATATGTTGATAATATAAGGGCTCTTTAACCCCTTAAAGTGTTATTTCATACCCTAACGAATCATGGTCAACTGATTACATCATTTCCCAAAAGTTTCACCTGAAAAACCACTCAAAACTGGCCAAAACTGGACCACATTGACTGCTCCATGGTCAAGGTGCAATGCATACTGGTTGCTACACTAGACAGGTGTGATGCATACTGAAAGAGACTTCTGTAGGGTGTGATGAGTGAGAATAGACAAATGGCAGAGACAGTTTGCTAAGTGGATGCCTAAGGAATCTTCTAGAAACTTCTCATACGACACTTGCCTCTCTGAATTCACCTAGGGATGAGTAAGAGATCAAAGAAATCTCCAAGTGGAACCAAGAACTATCAGTGGAATGACACTAATTAGAAACCCAGAGCTAACTCACACCCTTACAAGGCATCTATATATGGATCCCTCGTCTAAGAGATCTAAAAGGCTGGAATTTTGTAATTTGTAAGGAAGTGTTGTTGGTTTCTCTTTGAGAAGAGACATTGTATTATTGGGTGATCTTTCTTTTCTTGAGGTGAAGATGGCTTTGATGTTGGGAGGTTGATGCTAGATCAGACAGTTGGGTTGTAATCCTCTCTTCTACTATTAATAAAGTTATTTGAGTTTTCCTCCATATAATCGTGTATTTGTGAATCTTGTTACTTGTGAATGCAATTATATGGCCAATGTATTTTTGATTTTGCATTGTTTATAGTATTATAGATCGAGATGCTTTTATGGTGTTTTGTTGCTTTTCCTCTACATGTATTCTCTAAAGAGGGACAAGTAGGAGAGGAGTGGCAAGCTCTATCAAGGGAGAGAGGAAACAAGCAAGGAGCCAAGCAGAAGATCCAGGTTAGTCCCCTTTGCTTCTCTCTTATCTATCATACATAAAGGAAATCACAATTTGCTTTGATTGTTTGTTTCTAAGATAGCTACCCATCTTAGTGGGACTAGCAGATCGAAAAGACACTAGTTTTCCCAGAAATAATATTCCTAAGTGTCTAGGGGGGAGTTTAAGGGCTTCTTTTGATAGATCATAAGCCTCCATGTTGAACTTTCTCAGTATATTGTTGTAGGTGATTCATTCAAAGGAGGCAGCAAACTGTCAGATTTCTTGAAGGAGTGGCTCCAAAAAAATGTTTTGTATCTTATTTCTTCCATTTATCAAACCAATAACCAATTTTGAGTCCTTCAAGACTTCAATGTTGGAGATGTTATTCATTCTGGAAATCTATAAGAGAAGCAAGAAACTTGTGAATTTGGATTTGAAGTTAGTTCCTTTGCTGAGGGATATTTTGCTATAAATAAAATGTGTTTAGTTAAAATATATAACCATACTGACCCCAAAGTGACGCGGATGACCTTGATATGATCCATAATAAAATCCCCAAGGGAGTCCATACTCTAGTTCATACATGCAGAGCATTCGTTGAAGGGAGGGTTTCTTCTTACATCAAAATTCCTTTACCAAAAAAATTATGTTTTACATGTAATATGTCATTGTGTTTTCTTCTCAAAGATGTACGAAAAGAAACCACTTAAAGATGTGGATGGAAACAACCCTAACAATGAAAATGGCTACTAAACATTGCAGATTTGCAGCAAATGATAGAAACAAAACCTGCTAAAGACTTGATCTATGCCATAATCATAGTTAAACAAAAAATGTAATAGTAAAATAAGCACAAGTAACTCCAATAATCCAATGGAAACCAGATATATAAAGAATATATTTTATTAAACAACACCCATGAAGGAAACAAAAAATGTTACCAGTCCCCCTTTATGGGATGGGTCCTTGGCTATCCTCAAATGTCTTTAGCTTCTGTAGAATCTCTTTCCTCTATAATGTGTAAAACCTAGCAAATAAAATGTTTGAGTTCACTGAGAACTCAAATGGAAAAGAAAAATGGTGTGCGATAGTGATAATAATCAGAGTTACAACAGTGAGTGCAACAATGAAATTATTCAAAAGTCAATAATGAATGGAAAACCCTTCTATTTATAACAAAATATTAAGTTATCCTCGAATAATGAGAAATAATAAAATATTATTAACCCCATTCTAGAAATAACCATTTGAAATATTTTATTATATTTGGTTAGAGGGAAAAAGTATTTAAACTTTTATTTAGAAATAATAAATAAATAAATGATTTATTTATCATCTCACGAAATATGGTTAAGGAATAATAAACAAATAATGATTTATTTAATTATTCTTAAGGGATTGGTAAAACTTGACAAGGAGTAATAACTAATTAGTGATTAATTAATGATTCTTAGAGAAAAATAAGATAATTAATTATTTATCTATTTATTTCTCATAATTGGGTCAAATGTGACAAGGAATGTTAATTAAACAATGGTTTTGTTATCACAAAATTAGTACTGATGGCTGCTAATCAGTTAGACTCTATGTAACTATTTCAGACCAGACTCTTGGCTAAGGATTAGCCTCCCTAACCTGAGAGGGCTCTCTCAAAATAAACTACTGATTTATCTTTAAACACTAAGAGGGCTAACTCTTTTGATGAGAACTTAAATAAACATGATGGTTGGAAATACAACATAACATTTCTTCCATTGGGCTCATGGAGTCAAACACCATTTCAGTAAACTATCAACTACTCATTCATGGAAGTCAAGGCATGTAATGTTTAAACACTCAAAACATTTCTCAAAGAACCTCAACTCATAAGTATACACAGGAAGTCTGAGCACTAGGAAAAATTCAGAGTGATTGTATACCTATAGTGCTGTAAAATATGAAGGATAAAACAAAACCACATACATCTTGAGCATTTGAACAAAGTATGAATCTTGAGAAGAAAAAGTAGTCTTTCTATTACTGTAAAAAGTCTTTTACACAAGCCAATATAAACTCTGTTTTTTGCATAAACATCCAACCTTCATTACATCAGAGTTTCCTCTATATATAGGAAAACATTCTTAACTACGTTGAGCTTCCTACTCCAGCATGAGGGGAGCTCGATGACTGACATTAACTATCCTTATCTATCTTAACAGACTCATTAAATCTACTAAGCATTGAACTGTAATTACAAAAGAGTTCTAATCAAACTTAAATTCTAATTTTATTCTCCTCGTATCATGATTCCTTTCTAAATCTTCGACAGCTGTCTCCTTTAATTCTGGCCGTGATAGCTGAGATAAGGATGCAAGAAACTGGATTAGCCTTGGATGCTGAATGTGCTGATGGTTTATTTATTATAAGAACCAACCGCTGTTTTTTCGGTCCATGTTTCCCACCATACTTCGAAGGTTAAGCAATATGTTCCCAGCTTTTAAATACTCCATAATTGATGAGCATCATCCATATTTCCTGATATGCTGGAAGTCTTGTTGATTGAACATGTGTACAAGCCCAAATCCTCGTATGCATCTTTAGCCAAACCTTAACCACCGGTAATAAAGCACCTTTATTAAAGTAATGGTTTAAGACAAAATATTTTACCTTTATGAAGAATGCACACTTGTCCTTATCAAAACGGCCCTAATAGTCTTATGTGGTCTCCTTGATGTCCATTAGGCCTTTTCTTCTAAATCTAATGACCTCATCATAAAACTGTTTAATTTCTTCAAAAAGTAGCACCTACAGCAGTTTCGTAGCGTGCTACGAAACTGCTGTTTCTTCAAAAACATAGTCTTTAATGAATGTATCAATATTCTCTGTGACTGTAACAGCTTGGCCACTGGTTTCAAAACTCCTAATTTACCTTGATTTTATATGTCGTGCTTACATGCCTTAAAAATAGTGAACTTAAATAAAATAAAGCAAAACTCTGGAGCAGCACCTGACCTTTAAAATCTGCAATTTCATTTGGCAGCTAATCTATTTAGTTGTGCCTTTAGTTTTGCAACCTCCTTTTCCATGGTTGCGATTTCAGCTACGGCCCTCTCCATCTCAGCCACTTCTTTTTCGGTTGCCTCCCACTGGTCTTTAGAAGATGTAGTCTTTGCTTCTTGAGAAATGGGGACCTTTTTATTCAAATCTTTCTTCTTGATTTCTTTTGCTTTTTCTATTCTGGGCAGCTGTTTCTTCATTTCTCTTGCTTGCCTTCTGGTATAGGGTTTTTTCTTCATTTCCTCTGCCTCCTCTGTTTTAGGCAGTTGTTCGATTACTTCTGTTCTAGGCACCTTTACAGCTACCTCTTTCCCGTGCATTTGCTCAGCTTCTTTGATTTGCTTCCTTGTGACTGGCCTCCGTGGTTTGAACACAAATTCTTTACCAGGTTCCTCAAACCTTAACCTTTTCGAGGCTTTTGATTTTTTGGAGCTCTCTGGTGATGATTGAGTCAGGTCAATGTGCATTGGCTCCATATGCACTGATTTAGCTTGTTCAAAATCAATAGCCTCAAGCAGATCATTTAAACTAGCCTTTGATATTGGGCTTTCTTTAGTAGCTATTGATTTGCCCTTCTCCCTGCTTGATTGACTTCTGGTTTTTACCCTTGATACCTGTTCAGCTCTACTTGGCTTAGGTGCCTCTTTCTTGTGCTGCTTGATCTTCTTTTTGTCTTTTATCTCCTTTCTGAGCTCAGCAAGGGTAGGTTCTTCAACTGACTTTTCTCTTTCTTTAACAGGTAATGGAGTGAGGCCTGTCTTACTCTGAAAACCAGACATAAAAATAAAAGAATCCCAATCCCGACCAATTTTCTGCAGACTATCCAACACTAGCAATTTTACCAAACCATGATGAAAAAGAGATGTTTCCCAGTTCTCCTTCTTCAGCTGAATTTTATCACACATTTTACTGAGGCTACGAAACAGGTAAAATGGGATATCTATGGATGCTTTGCCTGTAAAATGTAGTAAAAGCTTAAAATGATAGGAGTAAACTTTAGTATATCTCCCTTCACATGTTAAATATTTTTTGAATGCATGTGAGGAGAAGTGCATAGTGTTCTTTTACATAATGTCTTGGCACAGCCTTTGTAAGGTCTTCATTTACATAAGGCTCCTTCAGGAACTCCTTGCAGGGGTTCATATCAAATTTGAAATTTTTGAACCACTCCTGCCCTCCTCTCGGAATGTCAGTCACCCTAGCAATAACCTCTGAAGATACTGGGAATTCTAACATGGACACTTTAGAGCTTAAACCTGTAAAATTTAAAGCAAACGCTTTTGTTACCTCAGTATGTCCTCCCTGTAGCTTCTCACAAAATGTCCAGCAACCAGCATTCTGAAAAGCTTGTCTCACACCTTCATCTCTCAATGCCAGGTCCAACCCCACAGGTTCTGTTCTTTGACATCTTCCAGACCGATGCCCCTTCTTCTCCATTTCGCTTTGAAGTTTTTCGCACAAAGAAACAGCTTGAAGTTTTTCGCACAGAGAAACAGCTTGAAGTTTTTCGCACAGAGAAACAGCAGCAGCTTCAACTCAATTGGCAAATTCAAATTTTGGTAAGCAGGCTCGCTTGCAATCAGGTTCCTTTAAAGAATGAACTCGGGCTCCTCCGCAACTTATCAGTCTTATCATGCAAACGAACCAATTTATGCAACATTAACAAATATCATAACACTACCAGCATTACAGACCATTTAAATGATTTCATGTGCGTGGTTATGGACCTATTGGTGGAATGATGGCTTATACTTGCTTGAAAGGATGCCATTCTGACAATAAATGGACGGACATACCGACTCATCCCCCAGACATGACATTCTAAGAATCAGTGCTGTTTAAATCCCCGAATCCGCGATTTCGTAGCGCAGACAGTTATAAGTTAACAAAATGCGCTACGAAATGGCTGGTTACTGACACGATGTGAAAGGACTAAAACATCATTGCGCTGCAAAATCAGCCAATAAAATTGCGCTGCGAAAACGCGAAAAGGACCAGTGACGTATATAAGACAAGACATATCTTATATAATCATGATGGAGGATAGCTAACGGCTTTTGAACATGATTCATATGAATATCTTTATAAAACACGATCCCTAAGTGACAAACATAGGGCAATAACCATTAGACACCTATTTTTTGAACAACAAAAATTTTATGGACAACATTATGTACATATCACTGCAGTTCTAGGTGATAACAGTGGCTCCACTTGGGATAGTGTGCTCCTGTAGTACACTAAGAACTCGTAGAATCAGTGCCTTTGTCCATTTTATTAAACTCACCCACAACTGACAAGCATTCCTTTCAAGCTTTGTGGGCCTTCTCCTCGGGCTAAAGCTTTCTTGTGCAGCTTGTCATTTATTTTCAACAGGAAACATTCATAAAACGGTTATATACAATGCTCATGAGATACTTGGTAGATTTTCACTGATTGTAATGCTTTAAGAACCTGCCATTGACAGGCCCTCCAGCGTATGGTGATCCATCAACTTCTTGTAGAATGTAGGTGTTATTCCCATGGAAAGCAGAAATCTGATATGGCCCCTTCCACAAATTTTCAAAGTTGCCATGTTTACCCTTTTCTTCAATTCTAGCTTCCCACTTCAAGACTATGTCATCAACCTGAAATGTCACCTCTTTCATCTTCTTGTCAAATGCTCTCTTGACTCGATTCTGATTTTGTTGATGGCCTTCAAACACTTCATTTATTTTCCCCTGCAAAGCTATCAAGTGATTAATCCTTCGCTGTATGGCATTTGGTTCCTCTTCTAATCCTTGAATTAGCTTCATAACCGGTACCCCAAGAGATGTTGGGAAAATAGCTTCTGCTCCATACACAAGTTCATACGGTGATGTTCCAATAGACCTTTTCGTGCAAATGCGATCAACCCACAAGGCATACTTCAACTTTAAGTGCCAAGCCTTTTTATTTTCTTGCAGCAGTTTCTTGATAATCCTCACAAGGCTTTTGTTTGAACTTTCAGCTAGACCATTTCCCTGTGGATAGTAAGCTGTGGAATGACCAAGGGAAATATGATACTGATGACAAAAGTTTATCATTCTTTTAGACTTAAAAGCCTGAGCATTGTCTGTGATAAGCTTGAGTGGACAACCAAATCTTGACAAGATGTTATTTTCTAAAAAGGAAATTATCACTGAATCATTTGCTTGCCTTGTTGGTACTGCCTCTATCCACTTTGTAAAATAATCCGTGGCTGTGAGAATCCAGCGATGCTGCCCTGATGAAGGAGGATGGATTTCCCCTATAAAATCTAGTCCCCACTGCTGGAAGGGTGCTTCAACATAAATAGGAACCAATGGCATAGGCATGAGCTTTCTTTTACCTTCAAATACTTGGCATTCATGACATGAAGCTATCCTTTATAAATATCTCTGAACATAGTTGGCCAAAAATACCCAGCTCTTAAAACTTTGTTTGCAGTAGCTTTCCAGTAGTGATGACCTCCACAATCTCCCTTATGAAATTCATCAATTACCTTATCAGCTTCTTCTTCAATGAGGCAATTTAGTAGAATCCCTCCTGCATCCTTCCAGAATAAATTTTGCTCATATACAAAGTATCTAAGAGATTTCAGCTTGGTGAACCGAGCTTTAGATTTAGAAAGGTTATCAGGAGCTCTGTTGTGCTGCAAAACAAATGCTACATCTCTATACCATTCTAATGTCAAAAACTTTTCATTGATTTGGACCAATTCTTCTTCATTCTCAGATATCTCTGATATTTCTGTGCTGAAATTGATATCCATGCAGTCTAAGTTTGACTGAGCCAATAATTTTGCTAAGCCTTGACCCTTTACCAATTTAGTGGGTTTAATTTCAATGTCATACTCTAATAGCTTTGCTATCCATTTCCCTCTCTTTCCATCTGGGTCAGCTTGTGTAAGAATATCTTTTATAACAGCACTTGGCACGTATGCAATAATATGAGAATGCAACACATAAATTCTGAAATCCTTAATTGCTTTTACCAATGCATATGCTTGTTTTTCCAAGATATTATATTTCAGTTCTGCATTAGCCAATGTCTTGCTAAAGAAAGAAATGGGCTGCTCAGTACCTTGACTTCCCTTTTGCAACAAGATTCCAGCTATTGTATCTTCAGAAGCAAATGTGAAGATCAGAAATTCTTTGGTGAAATCAGGGTTGATAAGAACTGGTGCTTGAGTGAGTGCTTTTTTGTTTTCTTCATATGACTTCCTTTCTTCAGCGGTCCACTTAAAATCTGCTCCTTTCTTTAGCATCTTTGTGATATGTTTAACCACTTCAGCAAAGTTAGGAATGAACCTTCTAACAAAATTAACTTTACCCAGAAAAGACTGAACCTCTTTCTTGTTCCTTGGCAATTCTAGCTTTTGAATGGCACTGACTCTATTAGGATCAATCCTAATTCCCTCTTCAGAAATAATATGGCCAAGCAATTTGCCAGAAGTCAAAGCAAAGATACTTTTGGTTGGGTTTAGAGAAATACCAAACCTTCTACACTTGAGCAAAATCCTTTCTAGGTGCTTCAAATGGTCCTCTTCTTTCTTTGAAAAGACTGTGATATCATCAAGATATACCACCACTGATTTATCTTTTTCCTCAGCAAAAGCAATGTCCATAGCTCGCTGGAAAGTCGCTCCTGCATTCATGAGGCCAAAAGGCATCTTTGCATACATAAATGTGCCCCATGGTGTAGTGAAAGCTGTCTTTTCCTGATCATCTGGATGGACAAGGATCTGATTGTACCCTGAGAAACCATCTAGCATGGACATTCTTTGAGAACCAACAATATTCTGCAAAATAAAATCCATTTTAGGAAGAGGGTAATTATCTTTCAGTGGAGCCTTGTTCAGGTTCCTGAAATCTATGCAAATCCTTATCTCCCCATTCTTTTTTCTGACTGGTACCAAATTAGCAAGCCAATTTGAAAATCTGATTGGAACAATAATCTTTGCATCAAAGAGCTTCTTCACTTCCTTTTCAATTAGTGGCATTATAAGAGGATTAATTCTCCTTAATTTCTGCTTAAAAGGTTTCTATTTTGCTTAATTGGGATAGTATGTTGTATGATTGAAGAATCATACTGCTTTAGATCAGCATAGCTCCATGCAAAAACATCAATAAACTTCCTCATCAATTCAACATACTTAACCTTCATATCAGCTGATAAGAACTTTGAAATTTTGACTAATTTAGGCATCACTGAGTCACCTAAATTGCAGCTCTCTATTTCCTCTTCATTTGCCTGCAGTCTTGGTGCTTTAAACACATCATTCTGATCAAGCAGTTTCTCAAGTGGAATAAGACCCTTTGGAATTAGATTGTTTTGCAACTGCAACACCTCGGATTTTTCCTTTGTCTCTGCTAACATATTCTGCTGATCAATTTGACTATGCTCAAACTCTCCTTTCAACTCTAGGAAATTTCTTACCTGCTGATCATCTTCAAAGACCTGCCAGTTTAGGATATTATTTGGGATGACTGGCCTATGGCGGACCTTCACTTCATAGCTATCAGAATCTTGTTTAGGAATAACAAACAGACTGGCTGCTACAGCAAGAGAATCTGCAACAGAATTTTGATCTCTGGTTTTTATACTGAAGGTATATGATTGAAACTTTTCCAACAATTCCAACACCAAATTTCTGTAGGCTCTCATCCTTGCATCCTTTGTTTGATAGGCACCTTGAACTTGCTTTATGATTAGTTCAGAATCTCCATAAACAGCAATGTTTTTTGCCTTCAACTCTATCAAGGTTTCTAAGCCTAACACCAGAGACTCATACTCGGCCATGTTATTGGTACAATCAAAATTAAGTTTGTATGACAGAAACTTACTTTCCTCGGTTGGACTCATGATCCAAATCCCAGCTCCTGCACCTTCTTTTCCTGCTGCTCCATCAAAGTATAAAGACCAGCAACCCATGATGTCTCTTTCATTGCTTTGTTGCTCCCTCGGACACTGATTTTCTGCATATTCTTCTTGTGACTCTTTTTCTACTGATTCATTAAAGAGAATAGCTGATCCAAGGCCTGTATCACAAGAATAAATAGGGAAATTTTGTGGCTTGTCCTTGCTACTTACCATATATGCCATTCTTGTTTCTCGATATAACCTTCTTTGTTCACCAAAAACTGGAATAGTAGCATATGTTAGATCCATTTTTAAGGTACCCTTGATTTTTGCTGCCCATGACCTTGAAAGTAGCATCCCAAATTTAGGTGGAACATCTGCGACAACAATGTCCATGACAGTTGTCTTTGCTGGGATTTGTGTGAGTGTCACAACCACATCCTTTATCAGTCCAATACAATGAACTCTCTTTGAATCAAAAGAAAATAAATCCTTGTATTGTCTAGTTATTTCTAATCCCAATCTTTCCATAATTACTTTAGGCATGAGGTTATGGGATGCCCCTGAATCCAGCATAGCATTATGAAGAGTCATCTCATGTATGTTAATGCTTATATAAAAAGGAGGAAACTCATCATTTTGCTCATCCTCAAGTCTTGGACCTAAACATATGATAGGATTATCCTCTTGAACATTTAAAATATCAGCCCCTCCTGGTGGAGAACTAAGCATTTCCACAATCTTACTTCTGTATTTGTCTACTTTCAGTATTTCATTGAATGGGACTGATATTTTAATTTTAGCTATCTCATTTTCTATATTAAAGACAGAAGTAGACCTTTCAATTTCCTTAGGAGGAGCAGGGATTTGATTATCTTTTCTTTCAGGAGGGGAATCACCTTTATCATCAATCTGTTTTGACTTTTCCTTCTTATCTTCAGCTGCTTTTGAAACATTCTTCTTGGGCTGAGCTTTATTTGCTGTAATAGGGACATCTCTGTTTCTGAGATTGTACTGCTTTTGAATTTCAAATATGGCATGCTGATAACCCTTTAAGAAATCTGAGGGTTCCTCCTCGGCTTTTAACTGGCTGGACTCATCATGTTCCTCCTTTGTTAAGAAAATTTCTGAATCTTCTTCATCAAGACAATGAATAGATTCTTCAGGTTCTTCATGTCCATCTTCTTCATCTACCATGTTTTTTTGAAAAGGAGGTCTCACTGGGGGATCTGCTTGCTGATTTCTATTGTCTCTTGGCCTTTGCTGATTTTGAGGCCTTCTAAATTGAGGATTCCTGAATCGAGGCTCTTGCTGTGCTTGGGGAGCAGCAGTATTCCCAAGTGCTAATTGATCCATCAATTTCTCCATAGTTTTTATGATGGTTTCAAATTTATCTTCTTGAGCAGAGGTAGAAGGCTTCTCCTCCTCCTTTACCTTAGCCTTTGCCATCTTGGACTTTTTAGCAGCAGTTATATTCACCTCTACCTTGATTGCATCATTTTGCATTTCAGCCAAAGTAGCAGACTCTCTTTCTCTGAGTAAAAGAGAAAAATCTGAGTCAAAAGACTCAGCATATCTTAACTGTGCCAACGCTCCAGGAGGTTTCAAATGTGCTGGAATAGAATTGTATATTTTATTAAACCTCTTAGAAAAGTTTTGAACAGTCTCATCTGGAGCTCTTCTTAAACTATTATATTCAGTGAGGGCCTGAACAGGATTAGTTCTATTTCCCCATTTCCTGAGAAAACTATCTTCAAAGTCAGCCCAACTATGAATGCTACTAGCCCCTAGGGCTTTGAACCATTTTCGTACTTCCCCAATAAAAGTTTGAGCAAATAGTCTTAATTTTACATCTTCATCATCAACTTCTTCCCTGTCAACAAAATCATTGAATCTATCCACATGTTCTTTAGCTGTAATGTTCTCATCTCCTCCCCATGTTGGAATTCTAGCAGCATATTTGCTAGGGAGATCATGTAAGACCTGAGGGAGAGCTAGAGGAGCATACCTAGTAGGTACAGCCATAATGAATGGAGGAACTGTGACAATAGGTACTGTATGACCGGAAGGACTAGAACTAGTATAAGATGTTGTCTGAGGGCTATGTGGACTAGCAGAGGCTGAAGACAAAGTGTGAGTACGAAAAGGACTATTTGGACTTTGTAAACCACTAACAAAAGAGCTCCAATTTGGGAGAGGTAAACCAGTTTTAGACTTAAGCGAAACTTCAAAAGGGTCAAGCTCCTTGAGCTGTTCCAAGTCCTCTTTCTCTAATAACAATTCAGAAGTAACAATTTCCCAAAACTCTTCTTTATCTCTCTGTGATACTAAAGATGAAGTATCAATACCTCTCTTTTGTAAATCCAAAATGATACCAATCAATTCCTCTTCATCTTCAGACCTCAATAAAACCTCTTGAACTTTATCATCTACAATTTTATTTTCATGACTTCTAGAAAACTCAGGAAATAAGGACTTTGAAATGCTTGAAGTACTTGGTATATCAGAAAATCTTTGTTTACTCCTTGAGATGATATTAGGATTCTCCACAGGACTAGGTGGATTTGGGTCAGGATTACTCCTTGTATATCTTCCTCTCGAAGCCACCTTTTAAACTTTAAGAATCAATGGAGTCACCAAGGTAGAATGTAGCCTCGAAAATCACTTTGAACTCCTGCTACCTTCAGAAATTCAACCTCATAATTTCGGGAATGAGTAATCTTCAGACTCCCGGCAGACGCACCAAAATGTTATCACAAAATCATGTACTGATGGCTACTAATCAGTTAGACTCTATGTAACTATTTCAGACCAGACTCTTGGCTAAGGATTAGCCTCCCTAACCTGAGAGGGCTCTTTCAAAATAAACTATTGATTTATCTTTTAACACTAAGAGGGCTAACTCTTTTGATGAGGACTTAAATAAACATGATGGTTGGAAATACAACATAACATTTCTTCCATTGGGCTCATGGAGTCAAACACCATTTCAGTAAAATATCAACTACTCATTCATGGAAGTCAAGGCATGTAATGTTTAAACACTCAAAACATTTCTCAAAGAACCTCAACTCATAAGTATACACAGGAAGTCTGAGCACTAGGTGAATTCAGAGTGATTGTATATCTATAGAGCTGTAAAATATGAAGGATAAGACAAAAGCACATATATCTTGAGCATTTGAACAAAGTATGAATCTTGAGAAGAAAAAGTAGTCTTTCTATTACTGTAACAAGTCTTTTACATAAGCCAATATAAACTCTGTTTTTTCATAAACATCCAACCCTCATTAGATCAGAGTTTCTTCTATATATAGGAAAACATTCTTAACTACTTTGAGCTTCCTCCTCTGGCATGAGGGGAGCTCGATGACTGTCATTAGCTATCCTTATCTATTTTTACAGACTCATTAAATCTACTAAGTATTGAGCTGTAATTACAAAGAGTTCTAATCAAACTTAAATTCTAATTTTATTCTCCTCGTACATGATTCCTTTCTAAATCTTCGACAGTTGTCTCCTTTAATTCTAGCCATGATAGCTGAGATAAGGATGCAAGAAACTAGATTAGCCTTGGATGCTGAATGTGCTGATGGTTTATTTATTATAAGAACCAACCGCTGTTTTTTCGGTCCATGTTTCCCACCATCCTTCGAAGGTTAAGCCATATGTTCCCAGCTCTTAAATACTCCATAATTGATGAGCATCATCCATATTTCCTGATATGCTGGAAGTCTTGTTGATTGAACATGTGTACAAGCCCAAATCCTCATATGCATCTTTAGCCAAACCTTAACCACCGGTAATAAAGCACCTTTATTAAAGTAATGGTTTAAGACAAAATATTTTACCTTTATGAAGAATGCACACTTGTCCTTATCAAAACGGCCCTGATAGTCTTATGTGGTCCCCTTGATGTCCATTAAGCCTTTTCTTCTAAATCTGATGACCTCATCATAAAGCTGTTTAATTTCTTCAAAAAGTAGCACCTACAGCAGTTTCGTAGCGCGCTACGAAACTGCTGTTTCTTCAAAAACAAAGTCTTTAATGAATGTATCAATATTCTCTGTGACTGTAACAACTTGGCCACTGGTTTCAAAACTCCTAATTTACCTTCATTTTATATGTCGTGCTTACATGCCTTAAAAACAGTGAACTTAAATAAAATAAAGCAAAACTCTGGAGCAGCACCTGACTTTTAAAATTTGCAATTTCATTTGGCAGCTAATCTATTTAGCTGTGCCTTTAGTTTTGCAACCTCCTTTTCCACGGCTGCGATTTCAGCTACGGCCCTCTCCATCTCAGCCACTTCTTTTTCGGTTGCCTCCCACTGGTCTTTAGAAGATGTAGTCTTTGCTTCTTGAGAAATGGGGACCTTTTTATTCAAATCTTTCTTCTTGATTTCTTTTGCTTTTTCTATTCTGGGCAGTTGTTTCTTCATTTCTCTTGCTTGCCTTCTGGTATAGGGTTTTTTCTTCATTTCCTCTGCCTCCTCTATTTTAGGCAGTTGTTCAATTACTTCTGTTCTAGGCACCTTTACAGCTACCTCTTTCCCGTGCATTTGCTCAGCTTCTTTGATTTGCTTCCGTGTGATTGGCCTCCGTGGTTTGAACACAAATTCTTTACCAGGTTCCTCAAACCTTAACCTTTTCGAGGCTTTTGATTTTTTGGAGCTCTCTGGTGATGATTGAGTCAGGTCAATGTGCATTGGCTCCATATGCACTGATTTAGCTTGTTCAAAATCAATAGCCTCAAGCAGATCATTTAAACTAGCCTTTGATATTAGGCTTTCTTCAGTAGCTACTGATTTGCCCTTCTCCCTGCTTGATTGACTTCTGGTTTTTACCCTTGATACCTGTTCAGCTCTACTTGGCTTAGGTGCCTCTTTCTTGTGCTGCTTGATCTTATTTTTGTCTTTTATCTCCTTTCTGAGCTCAGCAAGGGTAGGTTCTTCAACTGACTTTTCTCGTTCTTTAACAGGTAATGGAGTGAGGCCTGTCTTACTCTGAAAACCAGACATAAAAATAAAAGAATCCCAATCCCGACCAATTTTCTGCAGACTATCCAACACTAGCAATTTTACCAAACCATGATGAAAAAGAGATGTTTCCCAGTTCTCCTTCTTCAGCTGAATTTTATCACACATTTTACTGAGGCTACGAAACAGGTAAAATGGGATATCTATGGATGCTTTGCCTGTAAAATGTAATAACAGCTTAAAATGATAGGAGTAAACTTTAGTATATCTCCCTTCACATGTTAAATATTTTTGAATGCATGTGAGGAGAAGTGCATAGTGTTCTTTTACATAATGTCTCGGCACAGCCTTTGTAAGTTCTTCATTTACATAAGGCTCCTTCAGGAACTCCTTGCAGGGGTTCATATCAAATTTGAAATTTTTGAACCACTCCTTCCCTCCTCTCGGAATTTCAGTCACCCTAGCAATAAGCTCTGAAGATACTGGGAATTCTAACATGGACACTTTAGAGCTTAACCCTGTAAAATTTAAAGCAAACGCTTTTGTTACCTCAGTATGTCCTCCCTGTAGCTTCTCACAAAATGTCCAGCAACCAGCATTCTAAAAAGCTTGTCTCACACCTTCATCTCTCAATGCCAGGTCCAACCCCACAGGTTCTGTTCTTTGACATCTTCCAGACCGATGCCCCTTCTTCTCCATTTCGCTTTGAAGTTTTTCGCACAGAGAAACAGCTTGAAGTTTTTCGCACAGAGAAACAGCTTGAAGTTTTTCACACAGAGAAACAGCAGCAGCTTCAACTCAATTGGCAAATTCAAATTTTGGTAAGCAGGCTCGCTTGCAATCGGGTTCCTTTAAAGAATGAAGTTGGGCTCCTCCGCAACTTATCAGTCTTATCATGCAAACGAACCAATTTATGCAACATTAACAAATATCATAACACTACCAGCATTACAGACCATTTAAATGATTTCATGTGCATGGTTATGGACCTATTGGTGGAATGATGGCTTATACTTGCTTGAAAGGACGCCATTCTGACAATAAACGGACCGACATACCGACTCATCCCCCAGACATGACATTCTAAGAATCAGTGCTGTTTAAATCCCCGAATCCGCGATTTCGTAGCGCAGACAATTATAAGTTAACAAAACGCGCTACAAAATGGTTGGTTACTGACACGCTGTGAAAGGACTAAAACATCATTGCGCTGCAAAATCAGCCAATAAAATTGCGCTGCGAAAACGCGAAAAGGACCAGTGACGTATATAAGACAAGACATATCTTATATAATCATGATGGAGGATAGCTAACGGCTTTTGAACATGATTCATATGAATATCTTTATAAAACACGATTCCTAAGTGACAAACATAGGGCAAGAACCATTAGACACCTATTTTTTGAACAACAAAAATTTTATGGACAACATTATGTACATATCACTGCAATTCTAGGTGATAACAGGTTTAATTAATTATTCCTAAATGATAATTAAATAAATAGTGATTTATTTAATTATTCTTCATGGGTTTAATTATAAATGACTTAACAAATTTGGTTTATTAAGTAATTTCTCACAGTGAAAGCAATTTTACTATGGTAAAATTGGCCCTACATGGTGTACTTCGATCCATCTTGTAAATTATGGCTAGATGATCAATTTTTTGTGATAACATAAGAGATAGGGGACACTAAATTTCCTTGAAACAATTTGGAGTTGCAAGATTTCCATATGTTGTTAATTAAGATGCAAGGAAGGATTTTGTTATAGGCCACTTTTCCACATCTGGTCAATAGGATTACAAACTGGATCAATCAACATCCATGAGCACCTTGTTATCATCCCTACATAAATCCCTAAGCATCACTCTCTCAAATCCTTGAGTTTTTGACCTTGACTGGTTCATTCTAGTGCTTTTAAGGCCCAATGCACCCTGTCCCTTTAGGGAAATACATTTAACAATAGGTTGTTCAATTCTACACCATCTTTGATTAGTGTAGGTTTTCCCTTGTTAGGGGTGTGCTAATTCTAAACATTTAAGAAAAATAAAAAAGAATACTAAAGCTCACTCTTCTAAAATCTTCCAGGATTTGTTAAAACTATTTATCTTGGATAAGAACTTTGAATCATATCTCATCCTACCTTGGATTTTTCACCTCTTATCCCTTGATCTCATCCTCTCATTAAGAGTGGATCTCAAGCCTAGATTGGTAAATGGATAAGAATTACTAAACAACCATCCTATCCTTTATATTTACTACCATCCACAAGCTAGAGGTTGGATTTTGGAGATTAATTATACCCTTATGATGCTACTTTGACAATAAGAGAGTTATCATTCCCATTAATGGGTGGATTTGAGGTGTACATTATGGAAAGGAAGGGCAAGTCAACTTGGGACAATCTCTACAAGATCAATTTCCACTTTTGGTTGTAAACTCTCTCCTTTTCATATTAATAGAAGGATTATGCAATTTTCTTACATGTGTTATGTTATGTTCATATACATGTGTTCGCTACTACGTTGATCCATTGAATATAATCACTGGATAATGCTACATAGGTGTCGTAGATATTTGGATTGTGTTGTTTATTTGTGTAGGTTATAATTATATAGAACATAGCTATGGTTGGAGATGACAAGCCAAGAGGATAGAATAGCTTGTGACATATCACAAATAACCATATTTCCATTCTCCAATTCTTCTAAGGAAAAATTTCTAGTCTTTGATTTTTGTTGTTCTAGACTAGGGCACTAGGTCTTGGGAAGATACTTCTATCCACAGTCATAGATTATTTATAACAAATTGGTGACTCCAATGGGGATCTATTAATATGCTTAGTGGTTTCCTTTACTTTTTCCCTTGTTACACCTCTTGAACATACCTACATTGTCTCACTCAGCTTGAATTGACCCTAAGAAGACCCTTCATTGAGTTTCATTTGATTTTTTGTGTTGGAAAATCCCTTTTCCTTGATCAAAGAACCCTCTGATCTATTGGTAGAACATTCCAGAGCACTCTAGCCTTCTCTATACTTGCATTTCATAGCACTATTAGCCTATTTGTACTTGCGTTGATCCCTGTTTCATGTCCCTTTTCATTAATTTCTCTCTGATTGACTTGATTCTAGTTGGTCCTCCTTGTGTCCCTGAGGTGTTCAGCCCTCTCAGAAGCGTTCATCTTGTTTGTTTTTTATTTTGAGTGCATTTGATAAGAATTTGTTTAGGTTTTACCTTCTTCTTGTCATTAGGTCATTGGAGAATTGATTGCTTGATCATTGGATTGATTGAAGGAATTGGTGTTTTAGTCATCGTTTTGAAAAGTGTTTTTTTATCAATGATTAGCAAAACATCTTAGTTTTCATCTGAAAATTAAGTGGAATTGGAAAGAAAAATATTATGCATCATGCATTGGATCTACGATTTTGTGAGTGAAAATTGTAGTTACATATAGTTACACTAGGGGAATTTCTTAACAATTTTGTTTGTTGCATCTTGTATGTTGCATATTCTTTGCTCTCTTCCCTTCGATATATAAATTTTCATTGAAATGGAAATTTTCATTTGATCACGCTAGTTTGCATTTTAGGATATTCAAGTGAAATTCGTGGTAATCATTGAAAATTGAAACTTAACTCAAGATAAAATTTAAAATTTACTTAATCAATCTAAGGAGCATTTGTAACACTAAAGCAAACATATATAGGTCTAGGCTAGAGACATATTCTGGCATCTATAAACATTGAATTTCGGGGGTTATATCCCATGCCCTGTATGAAAGTGTATCAGAGTGTTCTTCCCATACCGCTGGGTATATTGGATGTTTCTCCATGCATGAAAAGTATATGGGAACAATCTCATCATACGGTTACGCATTAAACAACACTAACAAAGACTACACTTCCATGTATTGTTGAGTATATTTTGGAATTCCACCATAGGTTGTTATCCTCGCCATAGGTAACCAAGTCGGCTACCTTGTGCACTGTGATACACCAAATAGAGAATTTCAAGGAGATTTCTTGCTCGTATGTAGATCCTTGGTTCTCCAAGGTTGTATATTGCAGTTCACAATTTCTTGGTAAAACTTTATGGCTAGTTTACCCTCTTTGATTTTTTTTTTTTGTTAATTGTTAAAATTTGTTAATCTAATGTGGAAGAAAAAAAGCCCTTTACACCATCATTCATGTAGAATGCACAATAATCTTCCTCTTCCACTAGAAGAAACTCTTGGTCGTCATCAGAAGCATAATAAAATGAAAACTGCCTAATCTAGTACATCAGAGGCTATCACTTTTGGTTCTCCATCTAAGATAGATCCACCAGAATCATATTTTGATGTAAGTATGGAGCCCAATATTACCTCTTCATTAGCTGTTTACTGTGACATAGTCAAAACTAAAGCACCTGAAATCTCTTTTCATAATGTTACTGAACTGGACTTTCCTGAGTCAAAGACAACCCAACCCAAGGTTATATAACCTAAGGCACCTAAACCATATACACCTATCACTTCAAGACCTTCTCATTCTCTTCCTCTATCTCAAACACAAACCCAAACTATATATTTTGGACCCGACAGTGAACCCCTTCAACCTGGTCTTGTGAGTATGAAATAAATTCCACAAGAAGATCCTCAACTCTTCTCTCCCATTAGATCATGGGATCATTTTTATCAGGCCCATCCTTTTCCATCTCCTCATACTCCATTTCAACCTCCTTTATCTGATTCTTTTCCTTTCAACTCACCTTTGGGTTTCCTTGGCAATCGTCTTTGGGATTAACCATGACCGACTCTTCTTTAACTTCCCAGCTTATATCTACTACCATGGCTAAGACAACCCAAGTTTTAACCTCATCCATTTTTGAAATGACACTAAAGGAACATTTTTATTGTGGCCCATCCATCCTTCCTGGTTACCAATCCTTTTCAGGTACCTTCTCTGGTGCAACATCTAGTCCATGGACCTCTCCCATGACATCTACATCTGGAATTTCGTCAAGCACTTCATTAATGAGAGATACATAGTTTTCTCCTCTCCCACCATCTACACCTACAATTTAGAAATAGATTGGCCCTTATGTTAGTGGACAAGTTTATTTACAACAACTTAATCCATTTCCTATTGGGAACTCTCCTCTTGGGGGGAAGTTGCCTCCATACAACCCTCCTCTTTCGGAAAGGGGGAAACCTGTTGTGGGTTCATTTCCATATCCTCAATTTAGTTCTCAACCTCAAATGAGTCCTCCCTATTTAGGAATGGATGCTAATGTTTGGCAATCTACCTTTCCTATTCAACCTGGTTCAATTATGGATCCATTTTTAACCTCTCAACCTATTCCATCTATCCCTTAGATTTATGTTAAGCAACCCATATCTCAACCTATTAAAACTAAAATGAATTTGATCTAATATTTATAGGTTGTACCTCTAACTCAACCCATTCCACTGGTATTTGGCACATCTCAAGCCATGTATACCCAGCCTCTTAAAGGTAACTTATAGTCACAAAATTTTCGGCAGGCCATTACTCAATCTCAAATGGGTCAGAATGTGTATGGTATGGAACATGCACAGCCACAACCGAATCCACCTTATGTTGGGACAATGAAAAATCCCATAGGGAAACCATATCCATCATATCAAGGTATCCCTTCAATGCCTTATAGTTAGCAAGTCCAAACTCAGTCGTTTCAACCTTTACAAGGTCATCTTAGAGTTGGACAATAGGGTTATGTGTATATTGGCTATCAAAATCCTGCCTATCCTAGAACACAGATCACTATTTCTTATTCCATCCCTTCTTATCCAAGATATCCTCCACTAGACCTTAAAAGGCAATTATCATTCGTAGCAACTGTTAGCCCTGTCGACATGTGGCCCAAAATGGATCCAAAACACTCTCGAAGTCTTCAAAATTTGCCTAAGGATCATTCAAAGATCAAAACAATCACATGCCAAGAGACCTTAGAATGGCGGAAAAGCACTATTGGGAGGCAAAAAGCCAGAGAAAATAGTGAAAAACCAAGTACTGGAGGCATAAACAGTGAAATATACAACAACTGTCAGATCTGGCCAATCAACGATCTAGATCTGATTGACGGGTCGCAATCAGTGGATTAGAGGAGGACCACATGGAGCTTGTGATGGCGATCGGTGATGCAATGTGGACCATCGATCAAGCGCGTAGATTGACGGCCCATGTCGCATCGCAAGATCACTATTGGAGATTAACAAGGAGCACTAGCAATGGCCAAGGGCATGAGCAATATGCCATTGCAATTAGATCACATCGCTATATCACATCGGAGAAAAATTATGGAGCAGGGCCTTTATACATGTACGTGTGTGATGTGATTAACCAAACTCGGTGGTTATATACATAGTATTGCATAAAATTTGAGATCTGCAGAAAAGCCATTTTCAATGCATTTTCGCAGTTTGATGTATTTTCTAAAATACAAAGGGGAACCTTGGAGTAGGATCAGAGCGACTTGCGATATGCGATTAGACTCGTACCCAAAATGGTTCGGGAAGGGAAATGTATAATATTTCAGGTCTGCGAAAGCCAATTTTTCATGATTTTTAGTGTTTTTTACATATTTCAAAATACAAAGGGAAGCTTGGAAAAAAGGCTGAAGCAACTTGGGATAGCAATTGAGGGCAGGACCGATAGAGAAATATACAATGTTTAAGGACTTTTGAAGTCTAGAATGAATAGAGCTTGGTGGGATTTTCGTAGTTGAATGCATTTCTCTATGCAAAACATAAAAACAATTATTTGGTATTTGAAAGGATGTCAAAAGCCTGATGACCCATTCCGTTACAGAACAGAGGTTGGGAGACAGATGGTCGGAGGGATAAAAAGGCAACAACACAATGCATCCACAACCAACAAACAATCATGGAGCATCGCTTGCACAAGCGAGTTCCCAGACAGCGCAGAAAACTACCAGAATGAAGTTACTCTATTGTCAGAAGAAGAAACCTCCGAGCCCATGTGTGCTTGGTCAAGGCATCAAGTTGTTAAAGACAGAGGGGATAGATTAAGACCTCTGGCTCGAGATCATGGTAAAGGGCCTATAAATATGTGAAAATTCAGAGTATCAGGGGTTCAAATTTTTGGGACTATGGATACTCCACTACTCTAGCGTCTCATCTTCATTCTAGCAATATAAGCTTCTTTTGTTGTTACATGTTCAATTTTCATTTTATCTTCTATTCTAAGCTCACACTTGAATAGGTTATTCATGTTTCTTCTATGTCTAATGCCAGATAAATGTCATCTTATCTCTGCATTGATAAATTAGATTTTCAGGCTTCATTTACTTCCTATAGCTAGCCATTCATATGTGTTTATGTATGCATTTGCCGGTGCAATCAGTATTCTCCATCTATCCATTGAATCTAGATACTATTGAGCATTAGTGGTCTAAATCCTTGTAAATCTGAGGGTGTTCATGCATGTCTTGATTGTAAACAGAGTTGAAAGAGTCATCCAACTTGATCCAAACCATCATCCATTCCAATAGTTTAGAGAACAATATTGAATATTTATATGTTACCAGGCACCTCCAAGCTACAAACTAGGAGAGCTTCCTGGAGAGATAACATAATTGGTGCCATTGTCGAGGAGAGGAGACTGAATCTCAACTTCCCTAGGAGACGACACATATCCAACTATTATGATACACAAAGTCTAGGAACATTTTCGGTTGTAATCATCTATCTGGCGACTCTATTGAAGGACGAACCTCTTGGTGACTCCACTTCATAGTTTTGGCTTAGCTTGTGAGGCATACTCAAAGAAATCCTCAGAAGTCACAAGCTAACCGAGTACCTGACCTTGAAAAAATCATCAAAGAAAGAAAGGTATTGCAGAAAGGAGCATCCGGTTCAGGTAAACCTAAACAATATTCCATATCTCTTCAAGAAAATGTTGCAATAGAACAAATACAAGTTGAGGGTATAGCATATAATACTAGCAGTGAAGAAAAACTCTTAGAGATTCATAAAGCTCCTTATTCTTTAGGTTCTCCTTTTGTTGTATGCCCAAAGGAAACCTCACCTCCTATCCATCATACTCCTTTAGTCTTGTCAATCACTCCTCAGCCCTCTATCATTCAGACTACCAGTACCCTTATAGCTACCACAGCTATGGCAGGACCACAAGCACCAGCCAAAATGGAAAGAAGCATAGTTGCTAGATATGGACCTCTAGTACTACCCACTCCTTTGAATGCCATGCCTACTGGAGAATATAAAAAATATAGGCCCAAGTTCACTGGGACTAAAGGTGTTACAGCTGAGGAACATCTTGAATCATTCTATAGCTATGCTAATAACTTGGACATTAGTGAAGATGATGTATGGATGAGAGTCTTTATCCAAAGTCTAGATGGAGAGGCTAGAAAATGGTTCAGAGAATTGACCCCAAGGTCTATAGTAGATATTGAGGCTTTAGATGATGCATTCCTAAAGCATTGGGGGGATAAGAAGGATCTACTCTACTACCACACCTGTCATGCGGAAAGAGTTAATTTTGTGGACAAAACCAACCTCCCTAAAAGCTTAAGGCTTTCTAGTGACAAAAAAGACAATTAAGAGCAATCCTTCTCTAAATATGCATTTACCATATAATAAATCAAGTGTTTAGATCCTACCTATAGTCCAACGCTGTTGTAGTAGTCCAGCCTCATCGATCCGGATGAGCTCCTCCTTTTCTCCGAAACTTGCATTCACTAACAATCAAATGATTAAATATCACCTGAATATCTCATAAAATAAAACATATTTAACATACAGACCAAGGAGTATATGAAACAACTCATAAATAACAAATTGTTGAGAAGAATGGACTTATTTGTATTAATAGGAAACAAAAGAAACCATTACAACCTGAGCCTTGGTGTTGTGCAGGTCCCTCCCATGGTCCAGCAAGAGTTCTCCTTTACTTTGATAAGCTCACCCACTTCGAAATGAAACAAGAAAGGATGGGAATCTCTCCTCACAAGCTTTTACAAGGAAGTTCTAATTCCAGCAGCATCTACCCTTAGGAATATTCAGCTTTCAACCTCCCTCCTCCTAGCCCAATGCCTGTATTTATAGTGCTCTAGAGGAAGTTAATCAGGTCCACCATCAATGGGATAAGCCCCTCTTTGGATGGGGTAGCTCCCTTCTTGATGGGATAAGTTCCTCTTTCATAGGGATACATGAACCATTTGGAGGCGCTCAATACACATCGAACAAGCTTCTAGAATGCTCTAGAAATGACCACAAGTAACTTTTTTAAGATGAAACTCGCGCCTTTTGACCTTTACAGGAGTACGCA
>APFE030774727.1:0-17685 GCA_000404065.3 Pinus taeda
TGATAAAACTTCTAGATTTGATTCTAGGTAAGTTTAAGAGATTGCAGATAAAGATCCATTAAGCTACTTAGCTGGAGAAATATTCTAAGTTAAGAAAGACATAGAAGCCTTGTAGGAGAGAAAGGCAAGCTTTTCTGGGAAAAGCCTATGTAAATGGATAAAAAATACCTATTAAAGCGGGAATTTTCTAATGAAAACCATATCATGACAGAGGGTATTAAATACCCATTGAAAATATCAACAAGAGGTAGTTGATCCATGGCAGGAACTCTCTGCTCAGGGGTGAACTAGAGGAAGCAGTTCTAGGTTGGATGGCAGTGCTCGATTTTCCAAGTGACGTTCCTTCCAATTGCTCTTGTCTTAATCAATTGCATGGGATTTATTGTATGTTTACTCCTTACTTTTTATGTTGTTGAATTTCTCAACATATGTATATAGTTGTATGCGTTATCTTTATTAATAGGGATGATTTAATTCTTATGCATGTGACCACTAGTGAATCCATGTGTAGATTTAGTGATGAAAGCAAGTAGGTAATTATTAATATGGGGTCAAGGAGCTATATGGCACATGTGACTAAGGACAGAATATGCATGTGACCATTATGAATGAGTATAATTTCCTGTGTTAACTTTATTTATGAGATGATTGTATATGGATGCATGGAATAACTATTAAATCTAAATTTACTCATAATTAAATTTAGTGAAGGAACATAGTAGGTCTTTAAACTTATGTGCTATCTCGGTTTTTAAGATGGTGAATATTTATGCAAGAGACCACTATGTATGATGAATAATTGTGTTTTGAGGATTTGAAAATGTATAGAATATGGTTCTGGTTATCTACGCTATGCATTATTGGGGGGGGGGGGGCGGTTGCATCCACCGAGGCTCATTTTAGCTATTCATTCAATATGATTCATATTGCATAAGGTATATGTCATAATTCTTTCGACTATGACCATAGGACTATAATCATGATATATGAAAATTCTAGCTCCAATGTATTTATGTTAACATTTCCATTAATTCTTTGTCGAGTCATCAAAGGACTGAAATCTGAATGCATAATCTTATCATGTTGAATGCCCATGATCGATCCTTTCCTCTGAGTTGTAAGGTATCCATAAGAAATGTTGAAGGGTTGATTCTTAATATATTAAATAAGTTTATTAATGGAAACCAAAGGTCCACATCTATGGATTTAGTAGAGAATCGTAGGTAGTTAGTGGATGTGCCAAGGGGGTATGTGAGATGTCTGAACTAGTAGATTTAGTGGACCTAGGAACCAATCATAACTAGATTGAAACTAGTAAAATTGGAGGAGCAAAAAAACAAACGAGTAAAAAATATATTCATTCGCAACCATATTAATATAAACCTTGTCTACACAGATATGTGAAATCTCTCATTTATGTGGCATGTAAGGGTGCGTATACCCAAAGTAGCACCAAGTGTAATCCATCTCTAAACAAAAAATACATCAACCATATGCTTTAAATGGCCTCTTTCATGAAAAAAAAATAATGTTCCAATAGATATCCACGTATAATCAAAATCACAGCCTATATCAGGATCTTCATCATCAATATGAAAGTACTAAATTAGAATTAAAAAAATTAACATGTCATGTCATGATTTTTTTTGAGTGATCATTACTTTTATACTAGGGTAATGATACAGTAATTCAACGTTCAATCTCACTAAAGCCAAGGTAGATAAAGGGCTTAGTATTCTTCACTAAAATCTAGTTCCATACCCTTGTACATAACAAAACTGATTGAAACTATTGAAATCCCCCTAGTGCTAAAAAAATTCTAAAGAATTTTATGTTTCTTGGATTTTGAGTAGGATCTATTATTGTACTTTGTCCATATCAAATGCAATGATGTTTCAAACACTCTCAAACATCCAAAAATAATTAATGGAAATGTTAAAAAATCATGTAAAACGATGAAAATGAAAGTTAAAGGAGAAAGTCCTTAACATTACCATTAATTTCATAACAATAGTAGCATTCCAGGCTTGAATATTAGGCTTCTCCACTAAAAAATTACTATATGTTGTCAAAATTTGTGTTCGGATTGTCCTTGATCACATAATATGAAATTGGTCGTTTCGGTGAAAATTATGTAGTTCAATACTACACTAGTTGGTTTTGTTATGGAATCGACTAGTTCAATAGCAAACCAACCTTTTCTAGTTCCAAGACTCTAACTGGAATAGTTTATGGGTCAAACTGGCTAGACCAACCAATTCCACCATTTCTTGTCTAGTTTTGATAACATTATTTCATAAAGTTGCTAGAAATCCAAGTCCTTTGTAGTTATGTTCCATAATCAAATATCTTAGTAAATACAATATGTTAGAATTGTAGCAAGAAAAGGCTTCATTTGACTTATGCCTTAGTCAAATGGGGATATTTGATTTCCCACATCAGCGAGATGACTTCGATTTTAGTTAGCTAGTGTGGCATGGCTTTTTCTACTAGTTGAATAAGTAAATTCGATTTTGTATGATAGAAGTGAAGCTGTGCATGAGTTGATTGCTAAGATCTAGCAATATAGTTAAGTGATTGTTATTTAAACTCATTTATGCGAGCTCAAGTCACTAGTTGAGTTAGTAGGAGTTTAGTTGAGTAGTTATAGCAATTGTTAACTAAGAAATCTCTCAATTAACTGATAAATTTACTAAAAATAATGCATGGAATTTTAATTTCCTAGTTTTAGTGCAGGAAAAGACACGTTGTAATTGTCAATTGTATACTAGTTAAGTGTGCAACTTTTGGATTAGACATAGGTGGTCAGTTCCTTCATGATTCGCGCATGAAAATAGAGAATTCTCTTATTTTTTAGGGGCTAATTTCCTCGAGGATTGTGCAAGGGAATAGGAGGAAATAACAGGCCTAATTTCACTAAGTGTTGGTCATAACGGGTTAGTGAGCAGCAGATCAATATTGCATATCAGGTGGTGCTTCATGTGTGAAGTTTTCATTATAATTGGTCCATATTCTGATCTGAATTAATGTAAAGCAGTAGAGGGTTTTTTCCCAATTGCGTTCCCACGTAAAATCATTGTGTTCCTTGTATTTTGATGGTTGCATGTTATTGCTTGTGTTGCTATCATATGTTTTCCTTTCCACAAAATAGTAGAAGAAATTAATGTCACTTGATTTTAGTTCCATTTCAATAGCAGTAGAAAATCTCTTTCCATTTCCAAATGTTACCAAATCTCCATAAGACTACATAGGATCGTTGTTCCATTTTTCTGTTACAGAGGTTTTGATTTGCAGATACTTTGGTGCAAATTCTCTTCAATGTAGGGAAAATGTATATCAATGGACTAACATTTGAGTATGCATTAGATGGCACCTCGAGTTTTTGTACTTAGAAATATAGGATGAAAGTTGTCTTGGATAACAATGCAGTAAGGGAATATACACAGATTGATATTCTAAAACTAGCAGTATTATATGTGCAATAGTTAGCACAAAGGAAGAAAGATATCATAAAATCCAAGAGTAGTATCCTGGAGGGTGTCAAAGATCATGTCATTTCAATTTTTCATGGAAAGTAGATTGCTTACGCAATGTGGAAAAACCTCATATAATTATTTGAAAGCATCAATGATGCTAGGAAATTAGCATTGAAAGATAAGATCAGGAACATTTGAATGCAGAAAATTGAAACCATTGTTGAGTACATATCTAGATTCACTTAGATTAGAGACGAACTTGGAGGAGGAGGAGAGAATTTTCCACCATCTGAGCTTGTGAGCTTAGCTCTCCTTGATCTTCTGAAGTCCTAACACAACAATCATGATTCAGTTAATAGAAGAGACAAGCTTACAAATTGGAGATACTTTGCTCTTATTTGGCACAGGAGGAGATTAGAAGAAACATTAGAGATGATGTCACATCTAGATGATGAGGAATAAGAATTTTCTCTAGATGGTACAGGGAAGAATACCAACAACAAGAAGGACCAAGACAAGGTAGAATCCATCCAGATCCATGGAAAGAAGAAATATCTCAGTAAAATTAAGTGCTTTCACTGCCATGAATATGGACATTATGCAACCAAGTGTCCACACAAGGAATCTAGTAAGGATCCTACAATAGAAGCAGAAGGAGATGCCCTTGCATCACAATTTTGGTTCGATATCACCCTTATTTCTTGAATGGTAAGCACAATAAGAGGAAGTGAATGGTACCTAGAATTTGGTACCTCGTATCCTATGACAAGAACAAAAGAGCTCTTCAGCAGATTAAAGGAGAAGGACCTACAATTACACATAGAGCTTGGAGATGATGTGAAGCATAGTACCAAAGGGATTGCCACTATCACCTTTAAGATGGATTCAAGCGCCCTTCTTCATCTAAAGAATGTAATGTATGTGACTGGTCTGAAGAAAAATATAGTTTATGTAGTTGTACTTGAAGACCATAGATATGATGTGTTGTTTAGTAAAGGGAAGGATTTTTTTAAGCATGTTTCTACTAGAAAAGTAAAAGAAAATGGTGTTAAAGTTAGAACTATCTACAAGGTAGAGGTATATTTCATCATTCATGTATCTATACCTCTAGGAGTGAGGTGGGGTGATGTAAAACCTTATTCCCAAAGTTGCAAAGATTTGAGAAGGGTCCATAGGGGAGTAGCAACAGTCACAGTATAATGTTCTTGTGGACAATTACCCTTTCTACAAAGTCCCACAATATTTAGTACAAGAAGGTTCAATTTCAGTTGATGTAGTCAAATATTCAGTGACAGTTGCAAGCTAGTAGGAGTCATAGAGTCAGGAGACAGTTGCAGTTCATAGACACAATTGATTTTGTATTTTGGATGCTTCCCCGTTGTAGTTTTTGTAATAGCAATAGAAACAACGAGAGGGATTTTTAATTGTGTTACAGTACATTCCTACATTGGAGTGGGATTAGGGTTGTCCAGAATACTTTTCTTGCTAAGAGGGAGGGTTATAATTGTAACAAGAGAATGTTTGATTTGACTTGTTCCTTAATCCAATTTTCCACATCAACAAGATTATTTGGATTGCAATTAGCTAGAGTGACATGGATTTCTCTCCTAGTTAAATTAATAAATTTGAGTTTATAGGCTATAAGTAGAGTTGTTCATGAGTTTATTTCTAAGATATAGCAATATAGTAGAGTTATTGTTAGTTAAACTCGGTTATTTGAGCTCACATCACTAGTTGAGTCAATATGAGTTTAATTGAGTATCTATAACAGTTGCTAACTCACTGATCTCTCCGTTAGCTGATCAATTTACTAAAAATAAACCTAGTCATGCATGGAATTGTAATTTCCTAGTTGGAATGGAGGAAAAGGCACATTGTAACTATCAATTGTATACTAGTTGAATGTATAGTTTTTGCATTGGAGATAGATGGTTAATTCCTTTAGGATTTGCATAACGAAATAGGGAATTATCCTTTTTTTAGAGGATAATTTCCTCTAGGATTGTGCAAGGAAATAGGAGGAAATTAGAGACCTCATTTCACTAAGTATTTTTCATAGTAGGTTAGTGAGGAAGAGATCAATATTGTAGTGTAGGTGTTTCTTCATGTGTGAAGTTGTCATTGTAATTTATCCATATTATCATTTGAATTAATGCAAAGAAGCAGAGGGGCTTTTCCCAGTTAGGTTCCTCTATAAAATCATTGTGTTGCTTGTGTGTTGATGGTTCCATGTTATTGTATGTGTTTATATCATGTTTTTTCATTTTTGCATAATAGTAGAAGAAATTGTTCTCTTGATTTCAGTTGGATTTCATTAGCGATGGAAAATTTATTGTCATTTCTACACAATAGGAGCTTCAAGAAGGTAAGGACGAATTCATCTAGGAATTAGATTACCACTCAGAATTAGAAATCCTCTTGGAAGTTTTAGCATTGGTTCTAGACACAAGAATGTTGGGGGACATCAAAATCAGTGTCTTCATACTACTGTCTTTTCATCTAGATGAAGGCTCTTGTCGGAAAGGTTCTCTTAGAAGGAAATGATGTTAAAGATGAAATATTGTTTATGATTGATGAAATGCAACTAAAAGTGAATCATCTGGAACACCAATTGGAATGCATTGAGGATGGATTGTGCCCTATATTTGGTTCAAGAACTTCCAATAATGTTGGTACTACCCCCATTCAGGTGGAACCCTCTCTCTTCTTCTAGCTTTCAGAATAATTGTGAAGCCATTGACTCTTCTTATTTTTAGAATATAAAGACATTTCAATAGAGTACATTTTTTGCTACAATAGTTTTTCAAGTGATCACCTATTCATGATTAGGTACATTGCAACATCTTGTATTATTTTAAATTACAAATTTCTTATGGAAAATTTGTCATTACATTGTCTTGTAACTGCCTACAACCACCCTCAAAAACATTTCCTATGATTTGTTTCGGAGCCTCCCTTCTAATTTACAGTAACTCATCTTGCACTAACCCAAGTACTTATGCCTCGATTGAGCCTCATATTTGCATCATGGCTTGTGTTTTCTTACTTGGCATACTAACTAACACACAATTTGGTCTCTTGACTAGGTTTCCACCCAGTTCTGGGCTTGCCTTAGAGAATTTCACAATGCTTGAGTGGAACTAGCCTTGCTCTCAGGAATTGTGCAGTTCAAGATGAAAGTGAGCCTTCAGCTCCAAAAATGCACAGATCTTGTTGACAGCTAATCTTTATCTAGGAAATTTCATAGAGACTGAGAGGTAGCCAAGAGCCACTCAACCCAGAAATTGCACAGAAGGCTCTTGCTCAAAAGTTACTCAGTGCATGAACAAGTGAGTTGCCTAGTCCTTCCCAAAACTATGCAATCTCTCTTGGCAATACATGGCATCCTTTCTCGAAAAATAAAGAAAGAAAAAAGTGAAAAATCATCCCTAGAAAATAGGGATCTATTTTTAGTATCCCATAGAAGACACTTGAGTTATTTTGGAAACTACCGCCATGTGTCATTTTTTCCTTGATTTTTGGCCTTCATGTCACAAACCCTAAATTGATTAAATTTAGTTAATCGGCATAGTTAAAGCTCATTTACAAATTCGATCTCGGAGCTCTTACATTCCCAAGGAGATTAAGGAACCTTTGGTGTAATTGTCGTGACTTTTTTGTGTAAGTCTTATTTTTCTAATCTGTTCTCATTTTTTTTGTCATTTTTGCTTGTTTAGCTTGCGAGAGTGTTTTTTCACTTGTTTTATTGAATGACTACTGGTGTTTTAACTTGGTTTAGCTTGTAGAAGTGTTTTTTTTAAGTTTTTCATTTCCTTTCCCAAGTGTTGCATGCATTACCCAAGTTTTGTACTAACGGTCGTTGTTACAATGGCTCCCTCTACATGCATCATTTTTCTTCAATTTGATTAATTACTACACTTGTTTTACTGGCATGCACCATCACTCAGTCGGATCTACACTTAGCATCTAATCATCCTTCATATCTCCTCATTTTCAAACTCCTCTTAGGTAGATCTCGATTTCCCTTGCCTGAATCTCACCTTCCCTTTCATGCACTATGCATTTTGGGAGATCAAGGCCCATCCTTGGCTTCTAAAATTGTGTAGAGGTAGCCTAGGCCTGGCTGCAACTGCACGCTATGTAGTTCTAGGAGCTAGTCTCCCAATCTTGGCCATTGAGACTGCGCAATGTACAATCTCTCCTCGCCTGTGCCCAGACTGGGTTATGCATTGTATAGGTCCAGTCAGCAAGCCTCCATTAATGACTGCTGAGACTGCACAATATACAGTTCCAACAGACAACAATCCACCTTTGTGAATGAAGATTGGAAAATCCCACCCAACATTTTTCCAGTGTGTTGCTTGATCTTGTCTTGAAGTTCTTTCCTTTTTAAGCTAACATTTGCATGGCATGAGAATATTCTCTTTCTCCAGGTACAAAAGTTGTTGAGAATCCCTCTAGTAGTTACAATTGACATGGATTCGAAGAGAGATGCATAAAAGGAAACTGTCAAGAGTAGTATTAGGGAAGCATTTGAGCAGGTATTGGTTAACTTTCTAGTTTATGTAGACACTGAGTTATTCATTGAGAAGGGCATGAAGTTGACATGGAAATAGATCAACGATATATTTTCAGAGGACTTCAAGGAGGACTTAGGAGATTGACAAATTTATATCAGTATCTAGCAGTTAGGATATTATAACGTTGCATGCAGGTACCCTGCCTTCCCATATGTTCAAACATTATTAGCTGGATTGTCTCAAATAGAGATCCATAAACTATGACATTGAGCAGTGACTGTAGGATAGATCTTGCCACTTTTATGGAAGAGAAGTATCATTATATGTATCATCTACGCCGGTTGGTGAGGTGCATGGACACACTTTTCTATCAGGTAAAATTTTAGGGGCTGATATTTGCAGGTGGGCTAATTTTCCATGATTTTTCCAAAAAAAATATTCATTAATTCCATTCTTTCTAAAAATGATTTACCCAAATTTTTTAGTATAAAATTATTTGACCTTAAAAATATCCAAAATTTTATATAAAGATTGTACAAAAATATGGTGAAATATTTTATAGATTGCATATGATGGACCATGAGATTCACCAAGGTTTCTAAACTTAAAGATAAATTTCTATTCTTAAAATTTTCCTTGTTTTCTATGCCACCCATAGCTAGGTGAACACAAGAGATATAGTCAAGAAATGGGTGAAAGAGCTATCAAAGTTTAGACAAACACCCAATCATGTTTACAAGACAAAGTCTCTCAGCAAGGCCTACTAGTTCTTGATCATCTTAGAGCACATGGACCTTTCGTGAAGGTTGGGTAGTTGTATTGGACCAATTGGTGAATTATGGAAGGCCATTCAACTGGTCAGACTTGTTGTCTTATCAGTTGAAATTCCATGTAGTCAATTCCCAGAATCTGACCGAGGATGAGCAAGAGATATTCTACATGTTTGCATACTTACTGGATGCAATTAGTGCCCAACACCAGTTTCCTAGAATGAGCTGGACATGGACATCGAAAGAGACTGCCATCAATATTTATTGAATGTTTTTTTCCGACTGCCGATATGGAGCGGTAATGGCGAGGATGACTGACCATTTCACCATCCCATTGTACAAGTTGATCTTTGAGAAGGATCCACCTTGCATGTCCCAAGAAGCGATTGCACAATACTTAACATTGTAGATTGGTATGCCTCACCCAGTGGCACCTTCATCAGAGTGTTTGGTGGAGATAAGCCTCTTCATTTTCTACCAAGGTATACGATAGACAAGCTAGCCATGTAAGAGGTCTCATGTCACCTCTCCATAGGGTTATCATCAGGACTGCATAGGAATAAGAAGGCACCATGGCCTACCCTTCCTTTGCAGATCAAATTGTACAAGATTAAGAGCTTGAATGATGTTGATGTCAAAGCTAAGGAGATATTGAAGTTTGAGTTCAACAACAAAGACTTCAATTGATATGATCCCGATGGTATTTGAAAGAACCAATGTGTGAAGGTGTATTATCCATGGATCCATAGGACATTTCATTGGCATGAGGAGGACCCTTGGATATATTGTTAGAATTCCTCCAAGCTCCATCAGCCATTCAGTATAGCCACAGCATAGAAGGTTACTCTGCAGGCATCAACAATGTAGGAAGCAGAAACAAGAATGGAAATAAGAAACAATCCAATGCAGGAGAAAGGTCAGAGGAATATTTCCAAGAACACACAGGCTGATAAAATCTACAAGATGAGAGCAAATCCTATCACTGAGAAAGCAGCTTTAGCATCAAAGATAAAGAGGCAACAACAAATAAAGAGGGCAGAGTGAAGGAAGAAAGAAAAACACAATTTTAAAGAAACAAAGAAGAAGTTGATGGAAGAGCAGGAGCTAAGAAGGAGAGAAAGGGAAGAGAAGCATAAATAGGAGGAAGAAGAAAGGCAAGGTGTGATGATAAAACAAACAACACCCATATAGGTTAAGGAGTCAGAACAACTGGAAGCTAAAGAAGAGGGTGAACAAATGCAGGATTGGGAGCTTGCACAATAAATTGAGCAACTGATTGAAGTGACATACATGGAGTTGGGGGATGAGTCACAGAATTAAGACACCAACCTCATGCCAAGAGCCCCTGAGGTCATCCATCAGTCTCCTCCATCTCTAGTGTCAGAACTAGTCTTGAACGAGCAAGGAGAGGTTTTTCTACTTGATGATGATCTGGTGATGGATGTGTACAATATTTCATTCAATGATTTGTAGAAGAAGATAGTACAAGCAAGGAGAAAACACTTTCTTGATGATCACATGTCACCTGCATTTAAGAAGGGAAGGGTGATAGTGTCAGATGTCAAACAACATCCAGTTGCCATTTTCGATGCCACCTTGACCTATGCAGGAGCCAAAAAATCTAATGTTAAGTTCATGTTGGCTGAGAATGGAAAAATGGCAAAGAACTTGTAGGAGGCTATGAAAGAGGCAAAAGAAATTAGAGAGCAGAGCACAATTCATGCAATGGAAGAGATGAGGAAAGTGATACTCGATCAAGTATCACCACTTAATACTACCATGCGGATGCTCTATGACAGATTCGTCACCATGCATAAAGCAGTTGTCCGTGTGAATGGCCTACAACAACAGAGTAAAAAGTTTGTGCAAACTCTTTCAGACATACATGCTTCCATCACCCATGTGCAAGAGTGGAAAATGCAGAACAAAGGGGCCCTAATTCACTTTCCAAATATGATGAAGCCTCAGGTAGAGTTGGAGAAAGAAAAGGTCTGAATCTTGATCCAAAACTATGAGTAGCTTGCCCCATTCATCAACAAAATACAAGCCTCATATGCACGGTTATACAAGAGTTTGGATGTCATGGTGAGAACACATAGGATCTATTCAATCAGTTCCCTCAGAGAGGCTGAACATAAGAACCAAGTCCGACTAGAGATTGACAGGTACATGGAGTAGCTAAGGTGAGGGGCCGCCAGGGATGACCTGGAGCTCAACACACATAACATGCAGAAGTACATTGGTGGTCCCATCATGGTCAACACTATGCTGCACATGCTTTAGGACGAGTTGGATACAGGTTCCAAGACCATATACCCAGATGCTACGGAGGCAAGAGTCTACTATCAGAAACACACCATCAAGCAGTTTGGTGACATCATCTCAGAGTAGTAATTTTTTCATGAGTATGTGACCTAGAAGCACCAAGTGGTGGTTGTCAAGTCATCCTTTCCCCAAACTTTGGATTCATAGTGTTTTGTCTTGTTAGGTTGTTTCTAGCCTATTTTGTATCACATGGGTACATGTGGAAAATGTAATATTATTTGTAAATATGTTGTAAGCGAAATTCCAAGTGTCATTAGTGGAATATGAAAGGTCATCATATATGTAATGAGTTATTTGTAAATAAGTTGAAGAGTCATGCGGGAAGCAAAGAGTCACAAAGGGGAATGTTAATGTTCACCCCACCTTTTGTTATAAATAGAGCCTCATAGCTCTTAGAATAGGCTTTTGGGAGCCAAGCCTTTTGCTAGGCTTATGCTTAAAGAAGGCTTGGGAGTATTGTGGTGATCCTTGAATTCTCCACAGCGTACATCAAGTATACTTCTTTTGAGGAGTAGGTGTTCTTGAATGTAATAGTGTGTTGTTGGGGCTAGTGGCTGCCAATGGTGTATGTATGGATGGAACTTTCACTTATAATAATAATAATAACAAAGTCAACGTGCTTTCATGCATATGTTGTTATTGTAGTTAGACTATTTTGGTTTCTTTAGCAATATATGTTGTTTAAGTTATGCATTTTCTGATGAACTACTTTATATGCAATTGTATGAATCTTGTTGAATGAGTGTTGTTAGATTAACCTATCACTTTAATTTGTGGAATATTCTGCAATTTAACTTTCGATGTCATTCCGCTCGTGTGTTCCTTTCAGGTTTCGTACTATTACAAGCTTCTAAGGGGTACACTTGATTTTCCCTTCTATGTGTTAGAACCCCCATGCATCTCACTTGACTCGTTGCAAGGTCACACACTTTTATTAGCCCAAATTTATCATACTTATCTCTGCACACTATCGTGGTCAAGGCATTACATTACCACCCACTGTTGGGACTCCTACTCTAGACAGTGTGAGGTCTAGTTGGGACTTCTTACCGGGAAGATCCCCTGAATGTTGTCGGGTTCTGCACTATCAACACATTGCCAACACTCCAATTTCGCATTAAAAAAAAACAAACAAACAAACAAAAAAACCAAAAAACAAAAGAAACATATAACTTCTTCGACTATCAATAAAAGTAACTAAAATCAACTAACAAAAAATATTCTTTATTATTTCCTTAAAATAAATTAAAAAAAATATTATTGATCCAAGAGGCTCATTCTATAGCCCATTTTGAAGGGGTTGTGTAAGTATGTCTATCCTCAACTTGAGATGTCACATGTCCTTCAAATAAAAATAAAATATTCTCTAACTAGAAAACAAATGTTGTACAGTGATGTGTGGTTTGACGGTAAGTTACATGGGCGAAGCCCGGGGAGACCGAAGTTCAAACCTCATTGAGTACAATGACCCGCTGTGGTGGCGGCTAGAGGGGCGGATTCCCCTTTCCCGTGAGTCTCCTCTTGCTAAAATCATAGGAACTTAGTATATCTGACTTGCAGGTGGTTGGTTATGCTCTTGGTATTATAGTGGTAGCTATGAGGTTTGATCCCGGGTCTTCCCTAGATTAGGCCTGGAAGTTACCGATTCACCATGTGGTTAACAAAAAAAAAATAGAAAACCAATGTTGATTATAATAAAAAATAAAAATATATATGTTTAATTAATTGTCTATATAACCTAAAAGAAAATTAAGTTATTATAAGAAGGTCATCAACCCCACCCTTGAAGATCAAAAGTATCTCTCTATTTTAACTAGCTCAAAGAAGAAAATTAATATAGCAAAGATTAGAACGAACTCTCATGAGCTCCATAGTGAAACAGGCCGTTGGGCAGTTCCTAAAACGCCATGGATGGAAAGGATCTGCCATATTTGTGAGAATAGGAGCATCGAGAATGAAAACCACTTCCTCTTAGAGTACCCTGCATACAACCACATTAGATCTCAATTTCACAACCTTTGTTACAATACTGACCTTCCTAGCCTTTTACAATGCCAAAATTATAGTGAACTCGGGAGGCTTCTCTCCAATTTTTTTGAGCATAGGAATAAAATCTTAAATCAAAATAAATAATTTGTCTTTTTAGGTCTGATAGATCATTATTTGGTCTCAGCGGACGTTAACCATCATCATCATCATCATCATAATTTCAAAAATATGTTAGTAAAAAATATTTAGCCATTGGACTTTTTCACAAAAATAAAAATAATATTCATTGTATAAAATAAAATCTAATATAATTATTTCGTCTATTTTTATATAAATAAATATTAATGTATATTTAAAATTTATTATAAAAAAAACATTTTAATCTATGCTTATAAAATAGGCTCAATATACGTAATTAATATAATCTAATATAATTTTAAAAACATACAATTTATCTAATAAAAAATTTGATTTATCGCATTTTATGTTAAATCCATGTTTAAGTTAGATTTATGTTTGTCTCAGAACATATAATTTTTTGTTTTTTTAAGGGTACAAAAACATATGCTAATACCTTTAAATACTCAAAATCTGTCCATCAAAAGATAAAAGAGTCGTCCAAAAACACACAAAAATATTACAGATATCCTTGCACGTCTTCACGGGAATTCAGTAAGTTCTGTTAATTAAGTAGAATATTATAAATGGACATTTGTATTTCATTAATGAATACATTTGTTATAATAGAATTATTAACTAATTACTATTAATATTTATTTTAATAATTTAATTATGGCTCATTATTAATTATTTAAATTTAAATAACAATATGAACTTTTTATCAATTACTAAAAACTATATAATTTTAAGGAATTTAATTCTTATAAGTATTTGAAAATGTTTTTCGTAATAGTTATATTTAAGACTTAGTTCTTAACGGCTTTTAGGAATACGCATAATTAGTGATTAACCACAGAAATAGTGTATATACTAAGATTAAAATTCAAATTCAAAATTATTTGGCAAAAAAATTTTTTTTATTAAGTTCATGTATTATGGTTTTTAAATTAACAAAAGAAAATGAAAAAAATTTGAATGGATATTTATTTCAAAATATTTTATTTTTATATATATATATAATATGGTTTTTTGGGCTTGTGGTATTGATATTTGATATTATTAGCCCATAATATTATAACAATGCATATTTACAGCTTAAAGATATCTATGGTAAAATGGATGTGAATCTCTATGATAAATTGGATTGAATTTAATATATTTTTATGATTTTTTTAATCCTCTCACTCTGAGATATATGACCATGCAAAAAAATGTATGTCTATCATGAATTTATGCACATTTGTGCTTCCCAATATGGTTGTACTATGACACTATGAGATATATGACCATGCAAAAAAATGTATGTCTATCATGAATCTATGCACATCGTTGTTTCCCACTATGGTTGCACTAGTATCTTTAATATTAATATATTTGCACCCTATATTACATTTCTACCAAAATTTAAAAATTTTTATAAAAATAACTAATTATAATTTTTATTTTCAATTATTATTTATTATTATTAGTCTTAAACACTGATGAGGGCAGGGAATTTAACTCGTGACTTCACATGAAAGAGTCCTTTAGCACAACACCCATGAAGGAGTCCTTTAGCACAACACCCAATCAATGTCTATTCAAGACGCTGTGGACTTAAAGGTGAGCGGGCTTGGCTTATGTTAATCTTTCACAGGAGTAGTCGCTACCCCCACTCCGGTTTGAGCACAAAAATTGACCATCATTACGAGACTAACTTTACCAACCAGCTACGTTTGGCGAACTTATGGGGATTCTTAGCTTGTAAATAGGATTTGTTACAATTTCATTGACTAATATGGATTGCTAATACAAAATGCTTAGAAAACCTGAAGTCATATATATACAACATTTTTTTAATCTAACAATTTAATTAAAAAAGTAGAAAAGAAATACATATTTTTAAAAGAAAATTTAACCCTTTTGATTTGTGATGGCTATTAGAATATTTCAAACATATTTCTCTATACACTACCCAATAATTATTTATAATTAATAAAAAATTAAAATCTAAAAATTATGAATATTAATTTATAATTAAATTCAAAAATTAAAATTCTAAAAAATATATTTCATAAATCGACTTCTTTATAAACATAATGATTACCTTTAAATGGAGAAAAAAAATTACTTTAAAAAATACACATTTTTATCGAAATAATAATTACTCTTAAAAAAATTAACTCTAAAATTGAAAAAAATTTAATGGTAATATAACTAAATATAAAATGAAATTAAGATGTTACAAATAAATGTTCACTTATAATCTAAAAGATCTCGCTATCTTTAAATTTTGACCATTGTAAAAAAGAACATTGTAATGAACCTACAATTACATATTATTTTTTTTATTTTTCATGTCTAAGTATAAAACGACCATATAACTATTTACCAATTGATTATGATGTACATAATACCTAATTTTTTTTAATGGTATGAAAACCAGTAATTTATATATATGTTATAAAAAGTTGATTATGATGTACATAACACTTATTTTTTTATAATGGTGTAAAAACGAGTAACTTAAATATATGTTATAAAATGTTGATTATGATGTACATAATACCTAATTTTTTAATGGTATAAAAACAAGTAATTTAAAATATATTATAAAAATAAATGATTGGAATCTTTAATTATGGGTTTGTTAGATAAATTTTTATGAATTTTAATTATTCAAAATGTTGTGGTTAAATGAGTTTAGATTCATTTTAATTTTGGATTTACCAAGTGTAGAGAGGTATCAAATCTCTTCGCATTTCAAGAGATTGATTTTTCTTAGCGGGTGATCTAGGATGGCTTAATACCACTTCAATAGGCTATATTCCACATCAACACTATGGATCAATACCATGGGTTCTCATAAAATTGAATCTCAAAATCCACGGTAACTTAACCAAGTCAACTTTAACTAACTACCCAATAAAAAATAATTAAAATAAAACACTAGTATTTCAACATAGGATTTTTTTATATATTTTATTTTGACTAAGTTAAATGTTTACAGGACAATACATTACGACATCTCTACCATATTGGGTTGGAGAGTATCTCGTAGTGCAACTAAATTAATTAATACAAAAATAATTAAAAATAATAATGAATAATAATAAAACTATGTTTCAACATAGAATTATTTTTTATATTTATTTTATTTTATTTTGGTTCAGTTAAATATTTACAAGATATTACATTACAACATCTCTACTATATTAGAATAAAGAATGTCTCTTGATACAACTCGATCAGATATAACGAATCCACATATTGTTGACTACTTAGTCACTTGAAGTCAATACATATTACGAACTGTCATACTTATGATTTATTTCCATGCTAAGGCCCTCTTCTACATATGTCAAGGATTTCTCTTCCTCTTGACCTAATACTTCCACTATACCTTCTAACACAAATTATTTTAATTAAATTAACCCTTTACAATGCTCCAACATTGCATACTTGAAGTTATATGATGTGGAGTCTTTTGTGTAGATTTCAAGCATGCATACTAATGTTCCGACCCATCAACATGTGACGGGTTATCGATCAATGATGTAGATCATTTAAGAATATTGTACAATAATGACAACTCAGCGACTCAACCAAACCACTCATAATGTTTACCATTTCGATTAGCTTTTATACACTATTCTTCTTTTGAAGTATGAGATTTTCACAACATTTGACTTAGGTTTAGTCTATAGTAAAATGTTGTTTGTTTTCATAGAGAGTTGGATTCAATATTTATTCTTTCATTCATAAATTCTTAGGGTACCTTATAGTATTTAGTTCCTTCAATAATTCCTCTTTCAGTACTCGTACAAAGGTTAAGCTTATAATTCATCTGAGAAACTTTGTGCGAGAAGGATAACTATAACAGTACAAAAGGCTATGTAACTACTTCCTAGAAATGGATATCTAGCGACTTAGTATTGAATTCATTAACACTTATTAATGAAGTTATCTTTTCATTCTGACTATAGGCATGTATAATCCATAGAAAACCTTTAGATGATTATATGATGACTTGATAAATTGAAAATGCATATTCGTAATTTTCTATACCTCCTCATTATTATTATCACAAAGAAAATAACAATACTCTTCGATTGAAACACTATCATATTTACAAATTTATTATACTTCAATTCCAATTCATATATATTCATAAGACATTGTATGCATTGTTCATTGTTCATTTTTCATTCTTCTTTTGAAACATCCTATGGTAAATGTATTCATGTAAGAACATGCTTTGAAACTAACATATTGATAAATAGCCATCTAAAATATTAAATTTCACTTATCTAATCACTTCGGAAATGAAATATGAATGAGCACATTCCTTTTAACCAGTGAATTACACAAAAGTCCCCCTGAGCCTCAGACCTTTTACTGTCCATAATTTGTTAACATTCAACAACGATTTCCTATTTCACTCTACAAAATCGGGCATTCTATTGCTCTCTTTTCATTTTTTCCACTTTTTTCCTTTCTGTTCCT
>APFE030774728.1:0-17103 GCA_000404065.3 Pinus taeda
TCGAGGAGAATTGACCATGTGACCTCCGAATAGGTGAGATATTTGACAACTAACAACTAGAATTGACCAGTTAATCTTCTTTTCCAAGGAAAAAATTGAACTTTCTGTTAAGGCAATAAAAAGTTACAATTGTAGATGCATTTAACCATTCTAAGTACTGTATGTTCACATAAAACATATAACTAAACCATCTTTGGGTTGATTGTAGCAAAAGCTACTCAAACCCAAATGCCAAAAAAAACCATGAAATCTTTTATGACGAAACCATCAAAAGTCAAATGATAGAGTTGATAAAAACATTTTGTTGGCAAACTATTCAAATAAAAAATTATATGGTTGTTGATCCAACACACGGATCCGATTCTCTTCCACTTTAGTTATGCGGCAATTGCCCAAAGCTTGTTGCAAACCCTCCTTAGAAAGGAGGTTTTCTTCTGTATTCCACTCCCTGTAGATGTGGAAAACCGTTATGAGATCAAAACTTTCTTTTAAATGTAGAAATTCTTCTAATAGAGAAAAAACATAGTGCGTGGAATTATAAAACTAATTATAAAAAGAAACAAAGCATCTAATTGAAAAAGAACAGAGTAGAAATAGAGTGTGGTAAAGAAGATTATACTACAAGTATTGCATACCACAAGGGGGCCCTCAAGGTGATACATGAGATTAAAACACACCAAAACTTTACTACTACTAGTGCAATTCTCTCATCAAAATCTCAATGATAGTAAGATGTAGTACTTAATATTAAACTGCAAACAATGCACATATAAAGATTATTCCTTCATTAACAAGATATATTACTTGTTTGTCAGTGACCCTGTTTATAATGTTCTTTGATAATAACTAAGTGAGAAAGAAATTGCTACAAATATGAAGAGATAAGAGATGATCAACTATCCTGTTACATTTAAATTTTTTATTCCCATGATTCATCGATGACTCAACATATCATATGAAGATATATTAGACACATCATTACTTATTCTTGTTAATCCTTATCTTCTTGAAGATAATCTCGCTTGCTAGAAGTTATTTTTTTGCTAAGTAGTAGTTCTAATGCATTCAACCTCTGTTCCATATGCCACACGATGGTTGACTAATAGTTTAACCTGGCCATCATAGTCATCTATTGATATTTTTCTTATGCCAAATAGGTCGAACACCATGCTGGAGTGTTTCGACACATGCCCATGTGCTTGAGTCAACATGTTTACTTTGGAAACCATTCGAATATGGGATGTAGCTATAGATTGTCGTTAGACTTGTGGAATTTGTTAGTTTCTGTAATATTGCAAATTAACTCAATTTTATAAAGAAAAACATATAAAACAATAGAGATATTGGAATTTTTAACTTTTTATGCTTTTGCCACTCATATGGCCACTATTCATGAAAAATATGGTAAGAATATATAAGAACCAGGAAATTATGAGGGTTTCTACAAAGGATAAACGAAAACTACGGTAACAATCTATCAAAAATGTACTAATTCTTCGACCCAATAGGACTATCACCACCTTGAATTATCATGATGATTTCCCTCATCATTCTTTTCTAAGACTGGTCTTAATCTAATCCCACGCTTGGAATTTACCTCCTAAAATATACAATGACCTAGCTACAAAATTCCCGCGTGCCTTATTGTGTTATACAAGTTCACCTAGTGTCTATCCATAACAACAATTATAGCCCTCATTAATATGTTATGATATGAGAAAACATGCTTCTTTTTCATTTACAATCAAGGATCTAGCTTGCTTCGCAATTCCTTTGTTGGCCATTAAATATGTCTGTTGATTTACATGGAAGTGACAACTTAATCCCTTATATGCTTGAGATGAAGTTTTATTCTATTTATAATTTCTTTTAATTTCACATCCGTTAGGATATATTTTTTAATGAATTGGGAGATAATAATTTCAGAATCCCTAACTATGATTATATTTTAAATAATGAAAGCCTTAGCTTGAAATATACCTTGTAGGAGGCCATACACTTACATTTCTACTTGATTTTTTATTGCCACTTCTAAACCCCAAGAAAAATATACTTCTACTTATCAACTAGGGCATAAGATTGCCACCCTTCTTCTTCCACCCCTTAAGTAACACTACAATTAGGTATAGATGTAGTATCTTCATTTTATATATGAAGCTAAGTTGACGTGGATGCCACATGAATTCTACATTATGTAACTAATAGATGCAACACAAGGGATACTAAGGGAGTTAAAATAACCATTCTTTCATGGAATAAAACCTGAAATTGTTTATGAATAGCTAGGAGCATAATTTAAAAATCATAGCCATACTTTGGGCTAGCCATAACTAGTTTTCAACCAAAATTATATCAAATTGAATCAAACCATATTTTTTAAAAATACATAAAATCGCGCACGTGCACAGATAACATGATTCCAAACCATTAGAAACAAAATATGTAAAGTTTACTCATTTATATACCGAGTTAAACCTATAATATTAACTATGGTGTATAAACATGAATTAAATAGAGAAAATAAAGAACTTAATATAAGAAAACCAATCTAGATGCAACTTAAGGACTTTAATTTTCACTGGTTTCAAATTTCAACTCCATTAAGATTGGCTAAAACTATATCTAATGGAATTTCTATTTTATGTAAGTAACACTACAATTAGGTATAGATATAGTATCTTAATATCATGTATGAAGCTAAGTTTACATGGATACCACATGAATTGTACATTATGTAAATATTAGATGGAGCACAAGGGATACTCCTGAATTTTAGGGATATTATAGGAGTTCAAATTAGCATTTGTTCATGGAGTAAAACCTAAAACAATTTATGATTTGCTAGGAGCATAAATTAAAAATTAAAACCGGGCTTTGAGCTAACCATATATATAACCAACTTTGAACCAAAACTAGATTCAATTGCATCAAACCAAATTTTAGAAAACTATGTAAAATCCCACACACACATATCGTGATTCCAAGCCATTAGAAACAAAAGTATGTAAATTTTACTCATTTGTAAACCAAGTTAAACCTACAATATTAACTATGGTGTATAAAAATCAAATAAATAGAGCAAATAAAGAACTTAATATAAGCAAAGTAGATTAGATGGAACTTAAAGGCTTTAAATGTCACTAGTTTCAAATTTCAACTCCATTAAGATTGGTTAAAACTATACCTAATGGTGTCTCTATTTAATGTGTTAGTCACTCACCACAACAAAAGTATATACATTTTATATTGTGATCTTTCCACGTACATAGTATAAATTGCATTATAAGTTACCTTCATGTTTGGGTATAATGTTGGAAAAATCAACTTTGCTTGGAATTTGATTTCACCAGAGACATTTTAGGATGCGGGAATAATGAGTTAGTTTTTTTAGCAATTAGCACAATAGTTAGGGTTTTCAAATGGCGCCATCTAGTGGAGGGGTATCGACCCCCTCCTACCACAATGGAGTGGCTAGAGGAGGCTCATCATGGTACCCATGCAGATCCAACAATTCCAATATAAGGATAAATTTGAGTAGAGATACAAAAAATTATAGCCTGAATAACTCTTCTTTATAGGCTAAGGTGATTAATCAACACGATACAAGAAAGGACCCAAGGAAATATAAGAAAATAAGATTTTACATCCCACTAGTGGAAAATGTGCTAAACTTTGAACAAATCGATGGATATGGTGAATGGAAATAACATATATGAAGCTCTTTAAATTTTGGAAGAGAACCAAGTTAGTAATGAACAAGAAAAAATGTGGGAGCATCAAAGCTAGAATCACAATTTGAGGAGCAATCAAGAAATTCTTACTCAAAATAGTGGAGGGAATGAGAAAGACAAAAAAAACAACTCATAGGATGTGTAGATGCTATATGAGCATGATTAACCTACAAACATTGAAGAGATAGATGAAACATAGCTAGAAAAATTATCTCCACAATCAATGGTAGCACCCTCAAAAAAATTAGGACCCATTAAAAGTTCTAGACAAGGAGGTGGAATTAATCTCGAAAGCATACATTCAATCTCGATAAATAGTTCACCAACACTTTAAATGTTACAAAATCCATGAATATTATTCTTTAAGGGTTAAAAAGGAATAAAAACAAGGAAAACATAAAGGCCAATAGGGAAGAGAAAAAAAGAGGTAGAAAATATAACAAATAATGTATACAAGAGATGGGAGAAAAATTGGCAAACTCTGGTATGATAAATCTAATGACAAATTCCTACCTTCCTACCCCATAAAATCAATAATGAAAGTGAAGCATCAGGAAGCACTCCATGGCCACTCCAAATCCATCTCGAAGCAGGTCGGTTCAGCACGACACAGGAACCCCTTCGGGCCCTCCATCCCCTCCTCTGACTCGAGCCAAGGCAGCTGCTGAAGTGGCTTGTTCAGAGGGTATTCCTCTTCCCTCTTCCCCTGTTCTATATTTTCTTTATGCACCAGCACAACATATGCATAATGTATCGTCACTACACTATTCCACCCCTCCTACATCCATTTAATGCTCACTTCTCCCTAACCATCTGGTTTACTCCACCACCTCCCCCATTACCCATTCGGAGCTCTCTTCCTCTCCACCTCCTCCTGCCTCGGCACCCCCTCATCCATATAATCTCCGATCGCGCACATCAATTGGGGAATCACATCTATCAATCTCTGGCCTTGGCTTGACTCTCCCCTCAACATCCATCAAATCCCTACGGGGGCACAAATCATACCTCTTGCATGCAATTCTTCGAGCAGGTGTTGAGATGATCTCGGGAAGAAAATCCTCATTAGACCAAGTTCTTAGAGCAAAGAAAACCCTTGACATGGTTCCCCCATGAAATGCCTTTCCTTTAACTATAGGGGTTTAGCTAGCACTCCCAAAAAACTAGCCCTCCGCAGACTATTTACTGCTGAGCCTGTTGATATTATCCTTCTACAAGAAACCCTGGGGAAGCTCAATAGATTACTAGGGTTCTGCAGAGTTTATGTCGGGGGTGGGATTTCATCACTCTTGATACTTTGGGTCGATCAGATGGTCTGGCCTTGGGATATAATCCCCGTATTGTAAACACTAAATCAACTTGGGGAGGGAAGGGGTACATTGGTATTGATTTTTCTCTGCGGAGATGGGAATGGAGTTCCGTCTAATGAATTTATATGGGCCGTGTTAAGGGCGGGAGGCCTTATGGAATCATCTCCTCAATCTCTCCGTGTCCTCACTTGACAACTTCATCTTGGGAGGGGACCTCAACTTCTTAATTGGATACAGTGAGTCTTGGGGATCATCGGCATAGATTGATCCACTCTCTGATATCATGGAAAATCTCCTTGAACAAGCCCATCTCACAAATGTTCCTATGAACAGGCCACTACCTATTTGGAGGAATAGAAGGGTTGGGAAGGCAGCCCTCGCCAGAAGACTGGATCGTTTTGTCATTAAAAATACGTTGATTCAACGTTTATCTCATTGCAGGTAGTGGGTTGGGTCCAGAGGCATCTCTGATCACTCACCTATCTATCTGGAAATAACTGGTCTGCCAATCAAGCCCAAGGCCCCATTCAAATTCAACTCATCCTCGCTACAGGATCCCTCGTTCATAGATCTGGTCACCAATTACTGGACACAAAACTCTCTCTCTCAGTGTCACACTTGGGCCAAGGGATTTTGTCAAAATCTTCTTCAGCTCAAGAAGCTCACTATCAAGTGGGCAAAGGAAAAACATCAAAGGGATATCCATCACCTCTCCTCTGTGGAATCAACTTTGATGGACCTTATCGATGACAACAACAAAGGTTTCTTAAGTGTTGAAGCCAAATTAAACCTGATTGAACTGGAAAATAAAAGAACCAGAATCCTGAAGGAACGAGAGGAAACTTGGAAACTCAAGAGCCGTACAATCTGGCTCAAAGCTGGGGATGAGAACACTAGGTATTTCCAAAACTTTGCCAAGGGAAGGAAAGCCTCCAATACTATATGGCAATTTCCCATCCCTGATGGAGGTATTGCAAAAACCTTTCATCAGCTTTCACAGCTAGGCATATCACACTTCCAACAGCTATTCAAGGAGCCTCCTGTTACAAACCTTTCTAAGATCATTCAAGTAGCAGGGCACTTCCCAAGATTTGTTGACCAGGAAATGGCAGATGAGATTACTTCTCCAATCACTAGAGATGAACTTGCAATGACATTAAAATGGTTTCAAAAAGATAAAAGCCCTGGCCTGGATGGTTGGCCCATTGAATTCTATTTAGCATTCTTTGATCTCAGTGGGAATGATCTACTCAATGTTGTTGAAGAGTGCAGGACAACTGGAAGAATGTATGAGGCCATCAACGCCACCTTCGTTGCTCTCATTCCAAAATCTGACTCACCTACATCGTTTAATGATTTCCGTCCCATCTAACTCTGCTACCCTATACAAAATCATCGCAAAGATCATAGCAAATCAACTTCGTCCCATACTCTCCCACCATATTTCCCTTGAGCAATTTGAATTTCTCCACAACAGGAAGATCCATGAAGCCATAGGCACAGCCCAGGAAGCCATCCATTCTATTAAATCTAGGAATCTGAAAAGCATAATCCTTAAGATTGATCTTGCTAAGGCATTTGATTCAGTAAACTGGCTCTTTATCAAGATGATCCTCATCCACTTAGGGTTCCCTTTAGCATTCGCAAACTAGATTATCTGCTGCATAAACATAGCTTCCTTCAACATTTTGATTAATCGCTCGGCATCCCAATTCTTTCATGCCAAACGTGGGCTGCGGCAGGGATGCCCTTTGTCTCCTCTTCTGTTTCTATTAGTGATTGAAGGACTCAGTAGGCTTATCGCCTCTGCAAAAAGGGATGGCAGACTCAAAGGAGTGAGAATGAACGAACTCTGCCACCTCACACATCTGCTTTTTGTAGATGATGACTTGATCTTCCTGGATGGCAGCATCAGGGATACAACCTCCTTCCGTGATATTCTAATCCTCTTCGAAAAAGCTACAACCATGGCTGCAAACCAGTCAAAATCTACTATTACTCTGTCACATGCCACCCCACAAGAGGACAAAGCAACCCATCAGTATTTTCATTACCAGTCACATAGTCTCTCAGATGGACTCAAATACTTAGGTTTACGGATCAAAACCCACAACTATCGGATTGCTGAGTAGATCTGGTTAGTGATTAAAATTGAGAAGAGGTTGAAAATTTGGAACCATAGATTTCTTTCAAGAGCAGGGAGACTTGTCTTGATAAAATCAGTACTGGAAGCCACCCCAGTATATTGGATGTCACTTGCCTAGATTCCTCGGGGAATTCTCAGTCGTATACAACAATTATGCTGCCGATATCTATGGAATGGCCAAAAGGAAGTTAAAACATTTGCTTGGGTAAGTTGGAAGAATATTGCTTTGCAAAAAAAATGGGGGCGTGCGGGGGTTAAAAGATCTGCCTATTTTTGCCCAAGCTCTTTGCAGCCAAGATGAGTTGGTCTCCTCTCACTACAAAGAATCTATGGACGATTATGACATATCATAAATACATTTGGTCGCAGCAAACATTAGACTGGGTCTGTTTACAAGACTGGCCTTGAAGGGGCATATCCATTGTATGGAAAGCAATCTTACAAACAATGCCTTTCATTAGAGCAGGCTTGGCTTGGCGCATCAACAATGGAACATCTGTTCCTTTAGGTATCGATCCATGGATAGGTGGGGGAAACAAATACCAACTGCATCCGGATCTCATTCATTATCTCAATCGCAGGAATATCACGACGATTGCGCATATTGTTGATCATGAACACAGTACCATATTTAGACAACGTTGGCGAAAAACACATGATCTGAAATATTCTTGTTCAATGGCAACATACCTGGGATTCATATCTAGTGGCATTGTTTGAAGCACATGTAACTCTCAATCAGGACCTTGATGTATTAGTATGGGTCCCAACAGAGCACAGGAAATACACTCCTAAACTCGGCTATAACCCTCTTTTATTGGACCGTAAGCCCACGCACACTAATGCATGGTGGCAACGGATATGGAGGTTGAAAACTCCACCACGGGCACAACTCTTCATGTGGAGTGTATTAAGTAATAAAACTCCCACAGGTGAAGCCCTTATGCACAAATCTATACACGGCCCGATTTGGTGTATATTATGTAAACAAGCATTTGAATCTAACTATCATATGTTCTTGCTCTGTCCATCTACTACTCATTTCTAGCAAGCTGTTACACAACAACTCTCTATGCAAAATGCATGGCAGGGTTCTTCTATCTCACAAGCATGGAACAATTAGACTACAGCTCACAAGGGAGGAAAAGTGCAATGCTTATCTCTAATCATCTGCTGGACCTTATGGCTCACCCAGAATCGCCTTATTTTTAAGAACAAATCCGCCCGCTGGCCAATGCTCATTGCAAAGGCAGTGGCAGTCTATCATGACATCCCTGAAGAGGCAAATTCACACTCTCACAAAATCTCGGGCCCTGGTCAGATTGATAAATCGCAGTTGTGGGCTTTCAATTGATGGGGCTACTCAACCACATGGCTACGGAGGGGGTCTCTTGTTATACCTCTCGGAATAGCATTGCTACAAAGTCCAATTAGGATTAGGGGAGAGAACAAATAATTTTGTTGAGCTTATCACTCTCACACACTTGCTCCATTTTGCACTTGTTCATAACTGCACTTCCATACAGATATTTGGAGACTCACAAATCATCATCAATTGGTTCAATAACAAAATCCATTGTCATGTTATTTCTCTTCAAAATATTTTGGACGAAGTCTTCAATCTCAAAGCAGTTTTTAATACAGCCTCTTGTCATCATATATATAGGGAGCACAATGAAGATGCTGACAAACTTTCCAAGGAGGGCTTGCTACTACCCCGGGGCTTGTGGATATTCGATGAATAGCGAGGATCAGAGATCTATCAGTATCATCACAAACCATATATAGATCAGGAATACTGTAGGGTGGAAAGGTCTTAAGTATATTAATATTTTTGCGTTAATATATAGCTATAATCAATATGTATATATTTATATTTCTGCTGATCAAGAGCCACACATAATGAACATTGGTACAGGAAATGGCAAAGCCATACCTTTTAAAACAACCATTATTTTGCAAAGGTCCTCAACCTATAGTTATCGCATATGTCTTCGGCATCTACTACATGTAATTTTTCCTCATAATGAAAGATTATGATTTTTCCTTTGGAAAAGAAACTAATAAACATATAAGACAAACATTCTCAATTATATATCATATTTTTTTTAATGCATACTGATTTATAAAATTTGAAAGAAAAAAATCTATACCATTAAATTGAACATCAATATCAAATAGATTAAACATTCAACTCATTAGAACTACAAACCTTGTATGTGTTATTATGGATAGAAATTATTGAAATGAATCAAAATATAAATTAAAACTCAACATTTAACTTCACAATTATTTGTATTTTCATATTTATTATCAAGTTGTGCAAATTTTTTGGAAGTTTTTTTGGTGGGTTTTTCGAGTCTGATTTCAGAAATTTATTGAAATGTTTTTGCGCATCTAATTTCTCTAAAAGCCCGCATAAATTTATTGAAATCACAAGCTTGATGGACATTCCGAGTGCTCTAGGGGTTTTTTAGGGTGCTGTGGATATGCTGTTAAAAAAAAAACAATTTAAATAACACAAATCAAAATTTTACCTCCAAATAAGTCTAAAAAGTCAAACTAAACACAACTCCATTTATTATTTGATAGTTCTTGAAAAAAAAGTTTATTAAATTAAACATTAACATAAATTAAAATACAATATTCAACTTTTTGAATATGATATTATGTATCCATAAAATTATTACACATACAAACATGTAATAATATAACTATTAAACATATAATACAAATATTTTCATTCATATATTATATATTTTCTTTAATTATATTGATTTATAATATACTCTGAAGAAAAACTATATATTATTATAAATGAACACAATTCAAATAGATTAAACATTCAACTAATTTGGAAGTGCAAACCTTGCATATGTTATTATGCATAGTCATGTGAATTTGTCAATGATTATTTATATATTTCTATATATCATTAATATTGTGTCTTGGCTATTTATTTATATCGATTAAAACTCCCAAAAATATTAAATTTGTAAAAATAAATTAAAATATCAATTAATATGCAAAAGAAACAAAATGATTGCATATAAAAAAAATAAAAATAGATTGCAATTAACAAACACATTATGCAAAAAATACAAACATTTAAAATACAACATTCACCTTATTTTTACAAATAAAATTCGAAATATAATTTTTACATATGGTATTATATATATGTGAATTTATTATACACATAACCAAAACAAATAAACAAACACATAACACAACAAACACATGATAGAAACAAACATTTAAATTTCCGAACACACATGATAGAAACAAACATTTAAATTTCGGAACACACACATGATAGAAACAAACATTTAAATTTCGGAACACACACATGATAGAAACAAACATTTAAATTTCCGAACACACACATGATAGAAACAAACATTTAAATTTCTCAACACACACATGTACGACACATAACAATAAAACTTCCATCATTATAAAGTATATTTTTAAATGTTTATTTATTTCAAATTATCTAAGATTAATTTTTAGAATATTATTTTCAATTAAAGATATTTTTTAATTTGTGTTATAGGGGAAAATTTGTGATATGGTCTTGAGATATAAATAAAGAGCTCAAGGCTAGTAAATAATTTATAATTATTGTCATTGATTTGAAATGTATTGTGATATTGTGAATCATTTATATTTCGAAATGTGTTTGTAAGGATGTGTAAATCCTTTCCAGGCTAGTATTTTCGTAAGGGTGGTGTAAATCCTTTCCAGGCCTCCCTCCAATATCCAACACTTCAACAACTTGGAAGGGAGGAATCCAATTTGAATTCTTTTAACCATGCTTATGATCATTTTTGAATCCCCTTCTATTAATAAATTCTTGTATCCATTTTGAATATCCTCTTGAATTGTGTAGCTTGGGAGGTACTCCACAACCATAGGAGTTGGATTTGTGTAAGTTTGTGCCGCAAAAGGGTTTTGTGGACGAAGAACCCCAAGCATTGGGGTTTCATACCCCAGGGGTGCATGTGAAATCTAGTAAAATAATTATTATTTATTGATCATAGCAAGTGGAGAACCCTAAAAGGAGTTATCGTAACCTAAGCCAACCATGATGGGGTTTTAATTAACTGGAAGAAACCCTTACCTTAATTTAGTTGGGGATATTATTGTAAAGGACAAGTCTGCAAGGCTTGAAGAAGACCCTAGAGAGGGCTAAACGTTTCCCAAGAGAAACTATAAGAAAGTAAGTGGTAGATCATGGCTTATCTCATGTAATCATGCCCTAGGAAGAGGTCTGAGTACCTTAGGAGTTGCAGAGACCTAATGAAGGATGAGTGAGAGCATAAAAGGGTAGATCCAAGACTAGAAAGAAGGTCGAGGCCGCTCAGAGTTGTGGGGAAGGTTCTCCATTTCATTATGTCCTCAAGGAAGGTGAATGTATGCAAGAAGAGGAAGCTCTTCCTATGTTAAAGCCTAAGGCCTAGGAAGGGCTAATTTTTTGGCGTTACAAACCTCAAGTCATTTCCCTAAGATCCGATTTTGGATGCGCTCAAATTGTGATGGAAGAAAGGGTCGAGAATCTTAGAAATCATATCATGACCTAGTGATAAGGCCATAGATCTAAGACCAATTTTCCATGGTTGCGATATGAGATTAGGGCAGCCAAACATTTGTATGGGAGTGCAAATTTAGGGCAAAAGTGGATGAGAATGTGGTGTGAGGAATAGGGTCAACGAATGAGAAAAAACAAGGAGAGAATGACCTAACTGATGGGTTGTCTCATAGCAGAAAATCTACAAGCCCTATATCAGTCAAGCATTGATTGGGTGAGGGATATCCTTTATTCCTAGACCACGATGAAGGTTCAGTCCTAAACCAGCTTGGTTATGTGCACAATATCAAGTTCAAAACCCTTACAATGAGAGATCCATGTGTGGCATGCTTCAAGCATAAGGGTTGCAATTGTACACAGAAATTTCAAATAGAAATAGGTGGCAAGATCTTGTTCAGATTGATGAAAGAACAGTAAGAATTAGGATTGTGTGGTGGGTTGTCCTGAGATGAACGTAATGATGACAACTAGATCCGTGATGGACTAAGGAACAACTCGAGGGTAGATTGTGTTAAGCCTAAGATCAGTGACCTAAAGGAGCTATGTACACTAATAGAGGCAGATTGAGGTGTCATAGATTGGGAGGCAATAAGACCTAGCAATTGTGTTCAAGATGCGTGGACTGAAAGGTTTGTGTGTGGCCACCATCAGCAAGTAGGTCAAGTGTTGTCTTGTTCATGGTAGAATGGTTGTCAAAGTGACTAACAACAAGCCCTAGTTGTGTCTCTGTATTAGGGTTGTATGTAAGGACCAATATCCCTAGTGCGAGAGCCCTAATATTGTTGTATTCTAGATTGTAATATAATCCTTGATTACATTGGCTAAAAACCCTATTTTTGTGGATCACCGCACTTAGCTTTAGGATAGACTGTGCTAATGCAGGTTGCACTCATGGAAACTACATTGGCCAGTGTAGTTTACTTTCTCAAAAAGTGTGATGATAGCGGGAAATGAGCAAAAAATAAAATTTAATTTCAAAGTTTCTCTTTCTATAAGCTTTAGAAGTCGTTTCGACCATTTACTATTGGATCATATCTCGAACTCCAAATATTGAGGTCTTATCTCTTATCTCCTATAAATTACCTCCCTCTAATATGGATCTAAGCCCTAGAATGGTAAATCCCAAACCACCTCATTTACCCTATGAATTCACTGCCTCCCATAGAGTCTTGGTTGGATTTTGGAGGATCTTAGTTATGCCCTCATGCTACTCATTTACGTCTAGAGGTCCATAATTCATCCATATGCTTGAGGTATGATTGAAGTCTTCCTATTATGGCAAAGGAAGGACAAGATAAATTTTGGGAGGGATTTACAAGGTCAAGGCCCATAAGGGATGTAATATTCTCCTACTTTTATTAATACAAAAATTCCTTGTTTCCCTATACATTATGTCTCATTTATGCATATGTATAAAAATGAACACTTGGCTTCTTGTTTAGAGTTGTTTGTATATGTTATTTGCATGTTTTGGTTCTCTTGCTTGTTTTGGATGATTTGCAAGTTCCACTTATAAAAATTGGAGTTGGATCTAGAGGTAACAAGCCAAGAGAAGGAGGAAGCTTACATCATATTCCAAGTAGGTATTCCTTCCATATTTCAAAAATCTCTAAGGAAATAATTGGAATTTTGTCTTGGTTGTTTCTAGATTAAGCCACTATGTCTAGGGAAATTAATTTTGTCCACAAAAGGAATTTATCCATAAAAATAACTTGGAAACTCCACTAGGGAACAAGATGTTCTTTAGTGGTTTCCTTTGTCTATTTTTTTAGGACCTTTGAAAATAATTCTTTTTGACTTGTTTATACAGTTATCAAACCTAGGAAAGAATAATTTTGAGATTGGTTAGGGTTAGTTTTGTGTGTTTCAAGCAAATTTGTCCCATCACACTTTTTGTTCTAACACAGAGTGACCCAATGCACTTGTCTCTCTTTGTATGTGTGATTATTCGAACTGGTTGATATATATCACCTACGATGATCCTGTAAGTGCAAAAACAAATCATTTTCCATGCCTTATTCCTAGTTTTGTTTTATTTGCAGTGTCTTCCTGAGTCTCTGGTCTATTCAGGCTCTATGTAGAGACAACAATTTGTTGGAATTAAGTGTGGTTGCCTTTTCTAGGAGAGTTTCTTTATTTATTTTTTATTCTTGTCGATCAGGGTCTATAATCATTTTTCTTGGTTATTGATTTGTTAAAATACTTTCATTTTATAGTTCTGATATGTGTGAATGTTTTTTATTCAATAATCTAGTCATATTTCATTTTCATTGCACTGAAAATTGAGAAGGAAATGAAAATAAAATTTCATTTTCTCATATAGCGACTTGGTATTCTTTTATTTTTTCATGCATTAGGGCTTTGAATTTTTGAATTGCAAAAGTAGAAATTGAAGATCTTATTTGGGAGTTCTTGTTTCTACATCATTGTTTGAAACTCCTTCCCTTGTTTAGTTAGATCTTCATTGAATGAAAAGAGCTCATTCTCTCATGTCGCATTCTAGGAGTTCATGTGAATTTGTTTCGAGCCTTAAAATTGAAATGTTAACCAAGATCAACATTAAAATTTATTAATTAACCTAAGGAGCATTTGGAACATTAAATACACTTTTAGTGGTCTAGGCTAGAAGATGGTTTCCAACGTATCTAAACATAAGAGTTATTGTTACTTGTCGGTGTTACATAGGTTAGTTTTCCACATACATCAGAGTATATCATAACTCTCTTCCATGACCTTTTGGTATATAGGACGATGCTCCACGTACAACGAGTATATAGGAACACTCCCATCGTATGGCTACGCATTAGAGAACACTACCATGGACAGCGCTTCCATGTACTCCGGGTATATTTTGGAAGTCCCCACTAGGTTGCAAAGCTACTATAGGTAACCGTGTCGGTTGCCTTGTTAACTATGATACACCGAACACAACACTCAGGGAGATTTCCTACACGTACTTAATCATATATTGCAGTTCACAGTGACTTGGTAATCCTTATATGCCTAGTTACCCCTATTTATTTTTAGTTGTGTCTTTTTTTTAATCAATTAATTGTGGAAGAACACCCTCGTCATTCACGTAGAATGCAAATATTGTCTCCTTTACCTCCAAAGGAAACACATGGACGTCATAAAAATAAGAAAACACAAACTACCAAACCTGGTACTTTGGAAGCTTCCCCATCTAGAACTACATTTGAAATTAATCAACCAGCATCATCACTTCCTATTAGTACCAAACCTGAAGTTACATCCTTAGAAATTAGTGAGTTAGAGACAGTCGAAACTTCTCAGCCAGAATTTGTTGAGACATTAGAACCTAAAGTTATACAACCTGAAATCGTAGACTCAGAAATCTTACAAACTGAGGTGATTCAACCTGAGGAACCAAAAGTTACCAAAATAATCACTTTAGGAACTTATTCTTACACTCCTTTACCTTTATCTCATCCACAACCTTTGTCCACGGGTGTTGAAGAAGAAAAACTTCCACCTGATTTTTGAGTATAGAGAAAATTACTGAGGAAGATCCTACTCGCCTTCAAGCTCTTATTCACGTTATAGGAACTCCTCTCTATCAAGCTTTTCCTTGTGTTAACCCTGCTACTCAACTACAAGCTCCTTTACATCAAACTCCTCGATTTAATTCACTCTTGAACTCTCCTCAACAAATTCGTCCATACACTCCTTTGAGAAGCCTAGCGATGACAAAATCAGCCATAACCACCCAACTTGTATCTTCCATTATGAGTGAATCGACTAAAGTTGCGGTGACCTCTATGTTCATCACTTCACTAGAAACTCCCCTATATGGTGGTCCCTCTGTGCCACCTGGATACCAGTCATTATTAGGAACCTTTTCTAGTGCGTTGACTAGTCCATGGAATTATCGTCTACCTTCATCTTCTGGAATACTATTTGGTCTATCTTTATCGAATACCCCACAACCTGTTCTACTTGTTGTGGGGTCCAAAAGTAATTCCAAGCACAAATCTTCAAAGATAAAATTATGATAGAGAAGCGAATAATTGTTATGCTTTAAGAAACTAAATGCATGGATGAACAAATCTCCAAAATTTCAATTTCCAGTAAATATTATCAACATATTGTAGTTGATGTTAGCGGAGCACTAGGGGGACTAACCATCATATGTGACCCAAAGGACATCATCCTTTAATATTTGATAGTTATGCAAAGAACCTTAAAATGTAAGTTTTGGAAGACTAGGTCAGAAAAATTGGACATATTACTAATGTTTATGGTCCAAGTTTTTAGGGGGACAAATATAATTTTTAAGAATCCTACAAAATATTTATGATCAACTGGGGAAGGTTTTCTAGATAATCGAGGGGGACATTAATTTAATAAAATATTTGTGAGAAAAAGAAGGGATATTTATGCATAATAGAGGAAGATTCCTCTAATTTTAAGGATTTTATTTAAAACCTCAAGTTGGTAGATATGGATACCAATAATGGAGTTTATACCTAGAATAATAAAATAGGAGGAAATGCATAGGTGGCTTCTTGCATAGATTGATTTTTATTATCAGAATCCCTAGTCATGACTTGCATGTCAATTAAAGCTTCATTTTTTCCAAGTTTTGGATCAGATCATTTGCCTATATGTATCAATTGAAAAGGTAGTTGAACCAATGTCCCATTTAGATTTGAAGCTTTCTAGGTAAGACATCATTCATTGAAAGAAAATATAGAGAAATGGTGGATTGGAGCTCCAACAATTAGAGGAATGATAATGCAAAACTTCTAGGAGTGTTTGGAGTATGTTAAAAATAGTTTGAAAAAATGTAATAAACAAGAATTTTGTAATATCCACGAAACAAAGGCACAACTATCCAAAGAAATGGAAAGATATCGGGAACAAATAATGGTGGAAGGGAAATCATAAGATATGGAAAGAAAAAGAAATAGAGATTCAAGTACTACTAGAAGAAAGACACAACCAAGAGAGAATATTGTGGAAACTAAATTACAAATTCTGATGGTTAAAAGAAGGTGAAAGAAATACCCAGTTCTTCCATAAATATTTGGTCTAGTACAAGCAACATAATAAGGTTCCTTGCATCAAAGATCCACAAGGGAACATGCTATAAAAACATAAAGATACGAAAGAATTATGCATATCCTTCACAAGAAACTACTCATAGAGCCACTCTTGGATCAAAGACCAATGACAAGGAAAATCACTCAAAATATTCTTGCTCTAGTCACTCATGAACAAATGGTTGTTTGTCTCGGTGAAATATCTCCATTGGAGGTTGAGAAAATAGTGGTGGGAATGCAGAAGGAGCGGTCTCCAACATTG
>APFE030774730.1:0-27934 GCA_000404065.3 Pinus taeda
CTATATTAAAAGTTACTTAAAATTTTAATTGGGTTATAATTTGAATTTCTCAAATTATTTTTTTGAAGTTATGAAATTCAAACAATTTTTTTGAAGTTATGTTTTTTTACATCTCCATAGGCTTAGAATTTGGTTTAAGCCTAGCTTTAAGGAACAAGTAGTCTAGAGGAAGACCATGACTACCAGTGTCACTGGATATTTCAGGTTGTCTTACAGACCACTACTTAGAAAGCACAAAATAAGCAAAAATAGGAAAGGTGGGAGGAACAACAAAGAGAGCAACACGTTCATGCATGTGGAAGTCTATGTGTGCCACCCTCAGTTCGAGGGAGCGGAGGTGGTCATTTGTTCCCCTATGGTGATAACGTAGACTTTCCACTCAGTTGAGGATCTCGTTCTACATGTGTTGAAGATCATTGATATAAGCTACCGATTCATTTCTATCTTCATACCTATGCTCCCTTAGAGTATCCATATTGAGATGAATGTTACCAATTGAGCAATAATAGACTCCAAGGAGGTGTGGCCCTCTACCAGACTCGGGGAGCGGGATGGTGACAGATCCACATCCTCTCTCGAATGATGGCTACCAGAAGTTTCAATAGTAGAGCTTGGCTCCTCTTCCTATTGTCGCCCTGCCATACACAGAGCCACCACTCCTCGATGTGTATGTCCTCTCTCACGAGGCTTTAGAACATTGTCGTAATCACTAACCACCTTGGAGAGGATGAAGTTCCACCTAACGAGAGAAAAGAACCAAAACAAATTATATTGAACTTGCAGAAGGAGTAAACAGAAGTCATTATGTAGACCTTTACCAACCATGCACTTTCGAGAATGAGGGAGTGTTCTGAATGTTATCCACCCTCTCGCAAAGGTAGAAGAACGGGAAGCCACAGAGGGATCCCAAGAGTCCATTGGAATCGGTCTCGCACAAAGCTCACCGGACGAGATGGCTAGCACACTCCCCCGTGAGATTTCCCCATAACCAAACTCAAAGAAAGCATAAGTGCCATGAGTTATCCCAATTCACCGAGAGAAAGCGCTGATGCCTTAGAGTTTCATGTTGCTGCGGGGAAGAGAGAGCTCATGGATCCCATGCCCATTCTCGCTACTGGTGGTTTCCCTCCTCAAGGCTGTACACAATGCAAAGACAATGCTTGTCTACCCCTAATGAGAACTGCATCCAAGTAGGATTAACACCAAACAAACTATGCACCAAACACTCTCTCCTCATTGCCCAAAGTAATTGAATAGCCTTTTGAGCTCTCCCTACCTTCATATAAACTATGGCACCAAGAGTGGTGGGTACGACCTATGGTTGAGCTTTATAAATTCTCACGTGGAGAGCATGAGACCTATGAGGCTTAGTGTGCCATTAGAGAAAAATTATGCTTCTTTATCGTAGATTAAATTAGTTTTTTATATATAATTTTTCTTTTTAATAATTTAAATATTTCATATAATTATATTATATAAATCACTTAATTTCATATTCATATTTTATATAATAAGTTTTTAAATTAATATACTTAATCCCACATGTATAAGGGGCTGCACTTTTCCATTTGATTACTCACGGCCCCTTTGCCCCTTTGATCTCAGGATAGAACCTTGAACTCTAAAATTTGATAAATGATTTATTAGATATTTTTAATCTACTATCCCAAATGAATAAGAAATGCCTTAATTCATTTAATCTGTATGTGTCATTTCATATCATAATAAAATACCAATTATTTAACTCTGTACAGCTATTTGACTACTAAGTCTACAAAAGCATACATACTCTATCCCTCTAGTTTTGAACCTGTAACCTCAAAACACATGCTCTTAACCATCAGGCCCACTCAAGTTGTCTTAATTGTAATTATCATTCTGATATCAAACTATCAACATTCAAATATAACACTAATACCAAATAACATATAATACTTATTTACAAGTATTAACAAATATTGTTAAAAGAAATCTTTAACATCGCACGTTCGATGTATACTTTACAGAATACTCAAAAGATACTGCACTCAAATTCCGGCCTTGATCAACATTGTTTTGATACTTAATTCGTTTACATAAGACCAACGAGGATAGTAGGGTAGGTTTTCCTCACGACAAAGCAAGGGGAAGCACAGACCAGATTGGTTTCGTTCTCTGAAGTTAGTAAAGTAGAGAGAGAATGGCGATCGGTGAGCAAATAGTTCCAGGTTGAGTTCGACTTAATACAAAAATACGAAATACAAAAAGGATTACACTCACATTCTAATCTTGATTCACACTGTTGAGAATTGGTTTACAAAATAACAGGAAGGATGCAGTAGCTTATTTGTATAATGAAAACAAGATGAGTTTAGGAAGGTGATCTTATACATTTGGAAGTCCCATAACTAATTGAGTCTCAAAATCAATGCACTGGGTGCTTCCAGGCTGGAGCACAGATGATGTCAAAACCGAACCTCCTTCGAGATCAGCACACTGGAAAATATAAATCCATAAAGTTAATTTGAAAAAAAAAAAAATAATAATAAATAGATATGCTATTTAACAATAATGGCTATTCAAATTTCTTTGAAGTAGATACAGCTTCTACTCAGTTAATCCGTTCCTAACAATTTTAGGAGCAATGAAACTTAAGTGACACAGAGATCAATCCATAGCATAGCTATGATTAGAATCTTAAGGGGGTCAAATTTTACGAAGGAAATGAAAATATTAAGATAATTCTTTCACATAATTATTCAGTGCCGCCCTTCCGCTGTTACAGGCGATTGCGGGCCTGCCGGAATAACAAATTGGAAAAAAAAATTGAGTTATTTTTTAATTATTTAAAAAAAAATGATTGGAGTAGGCTTCCGTTGGCCGGAAACAACAGGCCCCATCCAGGGAGAGGGCCTTTGTGGCCCTGAGACAGATCTACATAATTCTGTAACAGACATAGGGTTACAAGCCTCTATGAGCTCTTTTTTATTTTTTTATTGCAGGCCTATGCAGCAGCCACAGTATTGGCTATTACAGGTCTGTGTGGGGCTCTTTTTTTAATTGCGGACGTCTGCAATTTAAAAAAAAATTACATTCTTTTAATATATGTTTTCTGTTTAAAATTAGATTGTTAACTTGATTCGTGATCTATAATTGTATGGCTTCTAAGGCTAAATCCAACTGTAGAAGGCGTCTTGATGAAGTCTCGGAATATGATATCCATGAAGATATCAATTCTGATTGGAGAATCAAATGCAACATTTGTCCCATTGTGGTGTCTCTAGACATAAACAGATTGAAATACCACCTGGCTAGAATGGTGGGTAGGGATGCCGTGATTTGTGATCATTGCTCTCCAAAAGCCACATTGAAAATGCATGCTAATACGCCATTCACGTACAAAATGATAAGAGAGAAAAAATGAAGCATGAGGCTGCAACAATGGGTGGATTCACAGGGTCCCCATGTTCTTATAGGTTCTGCCTCATCAAATGCGGTAGGAAATGCCTCTCATATAAAATATTTTTTCTTTCTTCCTTGCACTAGTCTGGGATCTCAGTCGAGCTTGGAAACTTTTAATGAAAAAGGAGACAGATGGGGCAGGTTTTGGTATCATAATGACCTCCCATTTAACTATGCAAAGTCGCTTTAGCCTTTCAGCCCATGGCACATATAATAATATGTGCTAGCTCTGGTTACAAAGCATTTCTTTATAAATTATAGAGATTGAAAAATATTGGAAGTAATGCTTTATGACTTTCAAGTTGTCTTGAATTGTTATTGTGAGTCTTTATGAGTTATAGATCAATCTTTTTGGGATCTTATCATTTAGAAGTAGGTGATCTAATTCTTATATATGTCACTGTTTTATGTGATCAATGAATATAGACTATGTTTGGTGTTGTGATTTTAATCCCTCTTTCTGCGTTCTATCTATTTTCTAATATGGTATCAGAGCCTATTCTGGTCAAGGAAAAGTTTAGGTACTAATATTGGCAGGTGGGCTAATTTTGCATGCTTTTCTCAAAAATAATATTGACAAATTATTTTTAAAGTGATTCCCCCAAATTTTACAATATAAAATTATTTTACTTTAAATATCACCAAAATTTTATATATAATACTATAAAATAATTATAAATCTACTTATTTTTATAAAAGTATGATCAAACATTTTACATTTGGCATATTAGAGACTATAAGATTGTCCAAAGAATCAAAATTTTAAATTAAATTCTAATCCTTAAAATTTTCCTTGATTCTGGTCTTATTCCTTCAGTGGTCAAACTAGAGAACTTTGAATTGTATTACTCTATAATTAGAGTTGTTGTAGGTTAGATGTGTGTGTGAAAATTTCTGGTGTGATAGAAAATACTGTTATGTTTTGTGTGTGGTTTCTTTTTAATTGCAGGCATTTTCCATTAAAAAACATTACATTCTTTTAATATATTTTTTCTATTTAAAATCAGATTGTTTATCTTGATTAGTGATCTATAATTCCATGGTTTCGAAGGCTAAATCCAATTCTAGAACGCCTCGTGATGAAGTGGAATATGATAACCATGAAAGTATCAATTCTGACTGGAGAATCAAATGCAACTTTTGTCCCACTGTGGTGTCCCGAGACATATTTAGAGACATAAACAGATTGAAAGACATAAACAAATTGAAATACCACCTGGCTAGAATAGTGGCTAGGGATGCCGTAATTTGTGATCATTTCCCTCTAGAAGTCACAGTGAAAATGCTTGCTAATATGCCATTGAAGTAGAAAATGCTAAGAGAGAAAAAATGAAGAATGAGGGGGCAATGTTGCTATAGGTTTCACCTCATCAAATGTCGTAGGAAATGCATCTCATATAAGATATTCTTTCTTTCTTCTTTGCACTAGTTTGAGATCTTTAATGAAAAAAAGAGGGCAGATATGGCACTGAAGAGGTTTTGGTATTATAATGACATCCAGTTTAACAATGCAAAGTTATTTTAGGCTTTCAACCCATGGTAGATTCAATTGCATGTGTTAGGGGTAGCAACAAAGCATCTTTTTAGAATTTAGTTAGAGAGAAAGATATTGGATTTTATAAATAGTTATTTCTTTATGTGAGTGAGTTGTTTATGAGTTGGAAATCTACTTTCTTCAAATTTTATCATCTAAAATTTCACCATCTAATTTTTATATATATAACTATTTTATGTGATCAATTTGGTATTGTGTGTTCAATAGTTCTTTCTGCTCTCTCTATTTTCTAATATGGTATGAGAACCTATTCTAATATTACTCATTCACAGGAAAGCCAAGAAAATGTGAGAGAACTTTGAATCATATTGCTTTATACCTCAAGTTGGTGTAACTTAGATATGTGTGTGAAAATTTCTGGTGTGATAGAAAATATTGTTGTGTTTTAAAGTTGGTGTAACTTAGATATGTGTGTGAAAATTTCTGGTGTGATAGAAAATATTGCTGTGTTTTGTGTGTTTTCTGAGATGCTAGGGCCGCCAATTTTATCGAAAGAAATTTCAGAGTTGTCATTTTCAAAGGAAGCAGATCACATTTACTCCTCCCTGCGTCAGTCAACCAAGAATAAGCTCTTTTGATACATTCTTCAACTCTGCCCAAGGACGCAGTGGCCGCATGCACTAGGCAACATGGAAATATTTGTTTATTTCATTTCTTTTAGCGTGGATGAAATCCGCCAAAGGGAAAAAAAAGGAAATCCAACGTATTTGATGTAAAGGGAGAGATCTATTTTCTTCAGGACATTTACCGCTGCTAAGATAACGAAGGTCTGAGGGTTTAAGTATTGATTGGCTTCCTTACATGCGTTATGTCAAAAGCTATGGATTTGTCCGACAAGGTAGAATTGGTGCACATAGTTACAATCATTGATCCTGGCCACAGATGTGTGAGAAGAATTAGGCGTGGCCACAGATGTGTGAGAAGAATTAGGCGTCTTGGGAATTTATGGTCATTCCAAACAAAATTACAGTGGAAAGATGGTCAGATACCATTGTTGGGAATTTTATGTTTAAATTCCAAAACAAAAAGAATACGATACTTTGTTTTTGGGAATTTCTAATAATTCCACAACAAACCAATAGAACAAAACAATGCTCTGTTTTAACACAACGGAAACAAAAAAAATTGTTTGGAGAATACCATGTTTCAGCAATGCAGTTTAGTAAACTCGTGTTTCAGCAACACTCTGTTTTGACACCGGAATCTATTTTCTTATTACGGTGTTTCAGCAACACTTTGTTTTGACGCCGAGAATCTATTTTCTAATTACGGTGTTTCAGCAACACACAAAAAACTTGTACTTATTAACAATAAACCAACTGTTACAAAAACATCTTCCTCACTTAGAGGGATTTTCACAAGAGATTATGCTGAAGAGCATCTTCCTCTTATCCACAAGGATTCACCAGTCTATCTTGAAAAGCATCTTCCTCTTGACATAGGGATTTCACAATTGTCTATGCTGAAAAGCATCTTCCTCTTAACAGAGGGATTCTCCAACTGTTTATCGTGAAAAGCATCTTCCTCTTAAGAGAGGGATTCTCCAAGGAACGCTTCAGTTCCATACAAATAAAATTACTCTGTCTCTGCTTTGAAATTTTACACTGTTGTCTGTAAAATTTCAATACATTTATGCTGCTGCATATTCCATTACAAAAACTCTATCTCAGCATTGTTGTCTCAACAATTCTATCTATCATTGCACTATTGTGCATAAAACAACTTCTTGAATTACTCTCGCGCTACTGCGCATTACATTTCATGTTCAGTTTAAATTAACAACAAAAACATACGCACTTCGTGCTCCCCTTGCAATTTCTCAACGAACAACAACTAAAACATATTCATACTCTTGTGTGCTTCCCTTCATTGATTACAATCGCACTGCTGCTATGCCTCACTTGCATTTCAGATGCAAACAACAAAAACTATGATGTTGTGTTTCTACCCTCTCTCACAGCAAACAATCACAAAACAAATTACATTCAAATTTGCACTGTTGTGCGTTTCACTATTCTGGAAGCATTTTTCTTCACGCTGCTGCGTGCTCTCCTCTGCTCTCTCTCTCTTCTACACTGCTGTGTCTAGACATATATAGTGCATTAGGGGTCATAACAATCCATCAACCGCTTCAACTCTCTGACATAGTCTCTGCTGCAATCTGCTACTCATAATGAACGAAATCTGATCTTTCTGACATTTTGTTGTGCTTCTTGAGTCGGTTGTGTGGAAACCCATAACTGATAAATGCTGCGGCTGGCTCGAGGCTCGTTCTTTTCACTTTCAGCTATTCTGCTCTTTAATGTGGTTGTTTAGAAGTAATGGCGCAGCGCTGGATCTGATCTTCCTCCTTTGGGAACACAAAGAGGTAAAGGGTGAAAATACGGTAATGGCGGTGGCTTAAAAGAACGGGAATAAATGTAGGGTGTCGGATCATGACAAATAGACAGCGTCTGCTGGTGTTCAACTTTTCACTGCAGTTGAAATTATAATTTCAACACTCCCCTTTAATTTCAACTGCTAGGTTATTAGTCATACCCACACACTTCACCAAAAGCTCGAAACTCTTCTGCCTATTCGTATCAGCTTCCTTTCATCGCTTTCATTGCTATGTTCAGGCGCTCCAATCATGTAATATCCTCTCTCTCTGCCTCAAACAAGATTTCCAATCTTTACATCTCTAAGCTATCCTGCAACCCTTTTCTTCTCTACTTTTATGGCAGATTTAATTTCATATCTTTCCCCTATAAGAAGATTTTCATCAAAGAATAACTGTTAATATAATTCAGTAGTAATGATAAAAAATTACAGGCTCCCCTTAAGTGTATGCATCATCTTCTTTTGGCAAAGTCTTCTCAAAACAAACTTAGATTGGCTGAGGAGTTCGAAGGACTTTCGGGCTGTATTTGCTTCCTTCTCCATACTTGTGTTACTTTCTTCTTTTGCGTGGGTCTAGCTTGCGTAGGAGCCGATGTTAAGTTACAATCATGTGCTATATGCCCACTATTATGACACTTGAAACATTCTACATTGTTCATGAATAAGATTTCATGATTTCTTCCCGTAAAATTGTTTCTTGGAGGTTGTCGGAGACCATAACATTTATTTCTATGAAATGCTCCACAGTCTTTTGCCATATGACCAAAGTTTGAACAAGAATAACAATAACCAAAAAATGAACTTTGGTACCTCGTAGATGGTGGTTTTCTTGATGTACTTCCAAAGCTTTTCTGCCTTGAGATCCTTTGATGATAACCATTGCCTCGTGCCTCTTTGACATCATCAACATTTCTTCTCGGAGCTGGTTTTCTACTTGGAGTAGGATTTCTTCTATTGTAGCCTTGATTTTTCTCCTTGCCTTTGCTGGAACTAGGAGCATCACAATTTCTTTCTGCCTTCTTCACATCTCCATTGCTTAAAGCATTTTCAATCTTGTTTGAGGGTTCAGCTACATACCCAAGTCCCGATTTATCAGATGGAGATCTATGATAGCTGAGCAAGTCATCCAAGGCTTGAGAGCTCTTCATGATTTTGTTCATCCCTTCAACCTTTTTCCTGAGGAGGACAATCTCTTCTTCCAATCTTTCACACTCATTATTCTTCTTTGTAGGTTGTTCCTCAGTTTCTTCCTTGCTACGAGTAGCTTCAGCTGCTACTATTTTAAGGAAGCTGATATCTGACTTTATTTTGGAGATTTCTTCATTCTTTGCTTGACTGCTCTCCATTTCCTTTTCAACTCCTTGTGCCTGCTTCCTGGCTTCTTGTAATTCAGACTTAAGGGAGGAGACCTCTACCTTGTACTGTCCAATCTCTTCTACAAGTTTGTTCACTCTCTTGTGCCTTTGTTCAAGTTGACTCGACAAGGTATCTTCCTACTCCTTTGTTTTATTCAATTGATTTGTCATGGATATGACTTCTTCATGATGCTTCCTTTTCCTTTGATCAAGTTCCTTCTTAAGCTTGGTGAGCTCTTCATCCCTTTCTTGTACTTGAAGCTTAATGAGGTCAACACTCTCATTTTCAGCTTCTATGGTGGGTTCATAATTTCCTTCTTGACTGATGGTCATGGTCAATGCTCCCTTTGCATGAAGGTCATGAAATCTGTCCCATATATCCTTTGTTGATGAATATTTTCCTAGATTCTTCTTTACAGAATCAGATAGCCCATCCAAGATTATCTCTGCTACTTTTGGATTGTGCTCCTTGGATTCTCTATCCTTCCTGCTATCATCAATCACCGATTCCTAGATTTCAATCCCTTGAGACTGTAAGAAAGTCCTCATTTTTACTTCTCATATATAGTAATTCCAATTGAACCTTGGGGCCTCAAATAGAAAGCTTTCAAGTTGATTATCTTCTCTTTTAGTAGTAGAGGGAGACACATTTTTAGCAGGATTGGTGACTTTCTTCTTTGACCTCGCCATTTGACTGAGTATCTAAAATAACTGACTGTCTTAAATAGTAACACAGAAAAAGAACTTTGAGAAATATCTTTGAATCTTTCTTGACTGAGTCTTCACTTTGCTGGAGAAGTTGCTGCAGCAAGAAACCTTCCTTTAGCTTCTTTGACGCCTTCAAAAAGCATGGACTAGCTCTGATACCATGTTGGGAATTTCTGGTCATTCCAAACAAAATTACAGTGGAAAGATGCTCCGATACCACTCTTGGGAATTTTCTGTTTAAATTCCAAAACCAAAAAAAATATGAACACAGAGTGATACTCCGTTTTTGGGAATTTCTGATAATTCCAGAACAAACGAACAGAACAGAACAATGCTCTGTTTTAACACAGCGGAAACAAAAAAAATCGTTTGCAGAATACGATGTTTCAGCAACACAGTTTCGTCAGTTGCTGAACGCAGTGTTTCGGCAACGCTGAAACTGGTGTTTCAGCAACACTCTGTTTTGACGCCGAGAATCTATTTTCTGATTACGGTGTTTCAGCAACACATAAAAAACTTGTACTCATTAACAATAAACCAACTGTTACCAAAACATCTTCCTCACTTAGAGGGATTTTCACAAGATATTATGCTGAAGAGCATCTTCCTCTTATCCAAAGGGATTCACCAGTCTATGTTGAAAAGCATCTTCCTCTTGAAAGAGGGATTTCACAACTGTCTATGCTGAAAAGCATCTTCTTCTTAACAGAGGGATTCTCCAACTGTTTATGCTGAAAAGCATCTTTCTCTTAACAGAGGGATTCTCCAAGGAACGCTTCAGTTCCACAAAAATAAATTTACTCTGTCTCTGCTTTGAAATTTTACACTGTTGTGCGTAAAATTTCAATACATTTACGCTGCTGCATATTCCATTACAAAAACTCTGTCTCAGCACTGTTGTCTCAGCACTGCTGTTTTAGCAATTCTATCTATCACTGCACTGTTGTGCATAAAACAACTTCTTGAATTACTCTCGCGCTACTGCGCATTACATTTCATGTTCAGTTTAAATGAACAACAAAAACATACGCACTGCGTGCTCCCCTTGCAAGTTCTCAACGAACAACAACTAAAACATATTCATACTGTTGTGCTGGGTTTCCATATTTACCAACAGAAAACTATACTCACGTTGCTGTGTGCTTCCCTTCATTGATTACAATAGCACTGCTGTTGTGCCTCACTTGAATTTGAGATGCAAACAACAAAACCAGTGCTGCTGCGTTTCTACCCTCTCTCACAACAAACAATCACAAAACAAATTACATTCAAATCTGCACTGTTGTGTGATTCACTATTCTAGAAGCATTTTTCTTCACGCTGCTACGTGCTCTCCTATGCTCTCTCTCTCTCTCTTCTACACTGTTGTGTCTACACATATATAGTGCATTAGGGGTCATAACAATCCATCAACCGCTTCAACTCTCTGACATAGTCTTTGCTGCTCATAATGAACGAAATCTGATCTTTCTGACATTCTGCTGTGCTTCTTGAGTCGGTTGTGTGGAAACCCATAACTGATAAATGTTGTGGTCGGCTCGAGGCTGGTTCTTTTCACTTTCAGCCATTCTACTATTTAATGCGGTTGTTTAGAAGTAATGGCGCAGCGCTGGATCTGATCTTCCTCCTTCTTTGGGAACACAAACAGGTAAAGGGTGAAAAGACGGTAACGGCGGTGGCTTAAAAGAACGGGAATAAATGTGGGGTGTCGGATCAGGACAAATAGTCAATGGCTGCTGCTGTTCAACTATTCACTGCAGTTGAAATTATAATTTCAACAAGGCCAAGATATATAGATGGGGGCATGATACTGATCGCATTCAAATTCACTTGTGAAAACTCTAGTTATGTTGGCAATGACGGGTCGTCGAATGAAGTGCTGCACGAAAGGAGAGCCATCTGGCACCCAATTCTCTCATGTTATTTAATTTATCCAAGCACAAGAGGGCCAACAAAAGAAAAAAGGGAAGCAGCAGAGTCGATCCAAGACCAATTGAGCATTTATCTAAGGCTAACAGAGTTCACTGGAAAAAACCGTTGGCAGCTGTATCGACCCTATGCAAAGAAACATTGTCTATGTGAAGAACTAAGAGGGATTGTTGCATTTTCCGTATTCGATATGATATTGAACTCATATCATTTTTAGCTTGATGCGATGGAGCTCGGAAGGTCAATGGTGCAGAGTTTGAGTCTGACAATGGCAAAATTGTAGAATGGCTGAGATTAGGGTAAAATGCTCAGGCAGTCCGGCATGAGTTATAATTTGGCCACATGTTCGATGGGTGAAAACATTATTTATTTTGAGCTTTACTTTTAAAGCCGGATATAATAAGGTTATTTTAATTATTTGTTTGAAAAATATTCTATTGGTGGAAGGAGTTAAAACAAAAAGGGAGTCGTTATTAGAAATTTTAGTGGTAAAAAGGAATATTAGAAATTTTAGTGGTAAAAAGGAATTGTTGGTTAAAGTGATCCATGGTGTTCTCCAAGCATTAGTTTTAAATAAGAGCAAGCTCATGTGTGACCCATAGTGCTTTGGGAGCTTCACTATAAGTTATTTTATACAATGTCAAGTTGTAGAGTTGTTTGTTGAAGATAGTTTGTACTCAGAATGTTATTCGCGATCACTCATGAAGGCTGCGGAGGGCAGTGCATTCACAGATGATCGTAGTTCCTATATAGGATGGTTCAGTGTCAACACTGACCTGGTGTGCTTCATGAGGTTGAGAAGCGTCAATTCTACAAAGCACATCAACGATGGTGTGAAGTGGTTATCTCTTAAATGGATAAAGTGGGAAGCTCAAAAGTGTGGTGAAGAAAAGAGCGAAAACCGTGAGATTTCATAGTGGATATGAATGCTATTGATGAGCATATCAGACAAATGATTTATCTATAGTTGTAATATCTATTTTTTATCATTGTCATGTAAGCATTAAGAGAGGGTATTAGGAGTATTGCTTCCATGACTTCCAAGTTGGCTTGAGTTGTCATTGTGAGTCTCTAGGTGTGATTCTAGAAATAGTTATTTCCCTATGTGTGTGAGTGTTTATGAGTCATAGATCCACCTTCTTCAGAGCTTATCATCTACAAGTCGATGATCTAATTCTTATATATGTAATTATTTTATGTGACCAATGAATATAGAATGTGTTTGGTGTTGTGTGTTTAATCTCTCTTTTTTTTCTCTCTCTATTTTCTGATCAAAGACCTCAATGAGGAGTTGAATGTGTCAAGGCATTGTCGGGCATCACTAAAAACTCGTGGAAGACCTTACCATTGGGTGCACAATTATGTCAGATGGGTCGATAGATGAGAGGGGTAGAACAAGCATCATTTTTATTGTCATTTTCTCTAAAGGAACCATGTTCCTAAAGTTGATTAATGCATCTTCACATGTGAAGGACACAAATCTTATTTTTTCAATGTTGTCATAGATTGTGGAAGGAGTTGGGGTAAATCATGTTATCCAAGTAATCATGGAAAATGATGAAAATTATGTGGTAGTTGGAATAATGCTAACAAAAATCTATCCTACCATTTTTTAGAGCCCATGTGCAGCCCATTGCATAGACCTAATTTTGGAGGACATCAAAAAGTTTTCATGGTTGTGAGATGTTCTTTTAGAGTGCAAAAAATAACGAAGTACATTTATCACCATGCTTGGGTGTTGAGTCTTATGAGATAATTCACAAAGGGTGCGCTCATTCGGCGCATTGTCACACCTTTTGCCACCAATTTCTTCTCCCCCAAATTCTTTTTGAATGATTACCAAGATTTAAGGTGGATGTTTTTTAGACAACAATGGTTATTTTGAAAAGATTAGAAAATACCTCATGCCATGGTTGGAAAGGTGTTTGTCTTCAAAGAGGACTTGTGGGAGAAATTCACTGAGTTTGCTAGCTTAACCAAGCCCCTTGTGAAAGTCTTAAAGATCATGGATAGAGACAAACCTCAAATGGGCTACATTTATCACGACATGAATAGGGCCATAGAGGCCATCGAGGCTTTTTATAGGGAAAATTCTTCTATCTCCCTATATGAGAAATTATTTATTCCAGGTGGGTGAGGAAACTAAATTCACTATTGCATACAACAAGAACATATATAAATCTAAGCATATTCTATAATGAGGGGTCTGATATTCAAAAATATCTCGAGGTGATGAGAGGCATCATAATATGCATTAAGAGGATGTTCTCGAGCTAAGAAATTCAAGACAAAATCAATTTGCAATGATACATATACATGGAAGCTTATGGCATGTTTGGATTTAGCTCAATTCTATGGCTCAGGGATAAGAAAATGCCATGTAAGATTCAATTTTTAAATTCTATAATTTATTTAAGTTTGGCATTGCAATTTGGAACACTCTAAACTTTTTTGTTGTTTTATACAACAAATTGGTGGATAAATTGTGGCACTGAGGCACCTGAACTACAGGAATTTGCAATCAGAGTTCTAAGTCAGCCTTGCAATGCTTCAGGATGTGAGCGCAATTGGTCAGTGTTTGAACATATCCATAGAAAAAGGTGTAATAGGTTGGGGATTGAGAGATTGCAAAAGCTTGTCTACATCTATTAAAACCTTTGACTACTCCCTAAACAAATGTGTCTAAAGAATTTAGATCCAACTGCATTGGATGACATTGATCTAGAATATGAATGCGTTGTGGAGTAGTTGTCCACTGATTATTTCAGTTGGCTTGATGAGGAGACACGAGATCCCTCTGGTGAGTGATTTTATCAAATGGAAACTCCAAACACACATGCTCACAGTTGTTGCTTAAGCTCAATGATGTTGGCACTAGCTCATCAAGGGCTTATTCTAGACATCCTTGTGTTGATGCATGAGACATGACATGGCACATGACGACATTGTCTATTTTTGGTTTTCTAATTATGTTATGATTCATGGAGAACTTGCAAGTTGCTACAATATGTAATTTTGTTTATGAAATCATTTTTCAATTTTCTTTTAAAATTTTTGAATACAAATCTCAATTTTGTTATGTTATAACTTATACGATCATATTTTATGAGATGATGTTATGAATTCTCGTGTAAACGATGGTTTTATAGCTTGTATGTGTTGGAAATTCCATTAATTTATCTTTCATACAAAAAAATGAGATATTTTTTGGTTTTTTTTGCTATTTCCTCACTATTCCGGAGTCTTCTCGATTCAACTAGTGATATGCTAGTGAGTATTTGTTGAGAACAAGTTGTGCAACATTACTTTTAAGTTCAAACTTCATAGAGAACGGTTGGACGTATGAACCAATTTCAAGGCATCATTCTTCTGATAGATGTCTAAACTAGAGTGTGTTTAGCACAAGTCTAATAACAACATCTTACTTTCTAATAGGTCATTATTTTATCCAATATGTAATTCAAACCTCAATATAATTTAATAATGACAAATAATAACAATAAAACAAAAATAAAGGAACAAACACTATTTAAGCTCCAATATGAAATTTAAAATTTTAATTATAACATTGTAATATATATATATATATATATATATATATATATATATATATATATATATATTGCATGTGCTTAGTGACACATAGTAGCCTAGCTACTACCTATACTCATAATGTGAAAAAATTGCCCAAAAGAAGAAATTACATTTACCGAGATGAACTGAGTTTCTCCTTTTTCCTTTTCATTGTTTGAACTTTTTGCCAACCCCCATCATTTGGGTTGGCAATTACAATTGCCATTGCTTCTCCTTCTAATTTTTCCAGCACTTCTTTATCTAAGTCTGAACTCTCAGATGAGTGGGTTGTCTTTGATTTGGTTACTCCTTGGTTGTTGCATATTTCCTCATGTTGTTTCTCATGATCGTGGATCACTGCTAAATCATTCACTTGTCGGTTGGACTTTCATAATTATTATGCATCTTTTCTCCCTCCTTCAGTTGGGATCCATGTGGATTATGTTCTTCCGTTTGTTGACAATTCTCATCTATTTCTTCGTGTTCATCTTCTAAACAAAACATATATATATAAATTTCCATCCCCTTTTCGTATGCAATTTTTTCTTTGCTTTTCTTTTTTCTTGCTGCCATGTATTCTACAAGTGCCATGTATGATGACAAATTTGACATCTGAAAGTCGCATTTTTGAAATATAACAATCAAGTCCCATTAAAATATTTATGAAGCAGATGAATGCGATATTGAAGGCCTTCACTAAGGTATATATCAACATAATTATGTTTAGCAGCTACAACCACCCTCCAAAATTTTGCTGATGCTTCGAACTTGGAGTCCCCCTTCCTAACCATAGGAGTTCATCTTGCACTGGCCCAGGTATTCATGCTTCGACTAAGTCTTATCTTTTCATTTGTGCTTGTGCTTGCTTGCTTTCACACTTAGGTGATATGTCTATGTCACAAGTTGATTTCCCAACTTAGTCTCAAAACAGTTTTGAGCTTTCCTTCAGAAACTGCACAATCCTTGAGGGCAAGCATCCTTGATGATAGGAATTGCATAGTCTTGACTGCTAGTTATCCTTGAGCTCAGAAATTGCAAATTCATGGAAGGAAGCCCAACACTGATCCGAGAAACTGCGCAATCCATCATTGATCTTAGAAACTACATAGTGCACTCAAACGAGAAACTGTGCAATCCATCATTGAGCTCAGAAACTACACAGTGCACTGAGCCAGAAAGTTGTCTAGTTCCCCACAACTGCACAATCTTTCCTGGCAGTGTGCATGGGGAGTTTTCTTGGGAAAATAAATAAAACGAAAAAACATCCCTAAAAAAATGGGATCTAACTTTAATATCCCAAATGAGTCACTTTCGCTATTTTTAGAAACTTTTGCTAAGTGTCGCCTTTTCATTGATTTTCGGCATACACATAAAAAACCTTAATTCACTAAAATCTATTTAATATATGCTTTTAGAGCTCATTTTCACATTTAATATTGGAGCTTTAGCATTCCCAAGGAGATTAGGGAACCTTTAGTGCAATTGTAGTCGTTTTTTTGGGTGAGTTTCACTTTTGCTGTCTTTTGCTTCTTTTTGTCATTTCACTTGTGTGAGTGTTGTTTCACTTATTTCTCTTCATATTTGTCAGAGTCTCAGCTTGTTTTAACTTGTAGAAGTGTTGTTTTAAGTTTTAGATTGTATTTCACAAGTTTCGCATTGCTTTTCCTTTTTTTGCACCAATGATCGTCATTGTAGGGACTCTCCTAACATACTTGATTTTCCTTCTGTTTGATTTATTTTTGCACTTGAATTCCATGGATTTACTCATAATTAGTAATATTTGTACTCAATATCACACTATCCCTCAAATTTTCTCATTTTCCCCACTTCCCTTAGGCAGATCTGCACTTTCCTTGGCTGGTTTTCACTATGCCCAGCTGGACACTGCACAATCCTAAGGCTCAAGCCACAATCTTGGCATATCGAATTACGCAATGCATAGTACTCGCTAGTCCAAACTGCGTATTGCGCAGTTCTAGGAGCCAACATGTCACCTTGGCCACTTAGACTGTGCAATGTGTAGTCTCTCCCACACATTGCACAATTTCAAGCCACAAGATTTGACCCTGACTGTTGAGATTATGTAGTTTGAAATTCCCATAGCAAACTAGTCCCTTTTGTCGATGAGAATTGCACAATCCTCCACATCAAATATATGGTTTGTTTCTTGAACATGCATTAAAAGTATATTTGCTTAAGACTGACATTTGTTTGCCATGAGTGCCTTTTCTGTCTCATAGGTACAACATTTCTTAAGCACCTCTCCAACAGTCATTATTACCATGGCACATAAGAGAGTTGCTTCAAAAGAAACCACTAAAATCAGTATTGGGGAAGCAGTTGAGCAAGTGCTAGTAGATACTCAATTGTTTATAGAAAAGGGATCATCATTGAGATGGTAGCAGGTGAAGGATGCCTTTGTAAAGGACTTTGAGATAGACTTAGAGGACCAAAAGGTGTATCTCATCATCTAGTAGTTAGGATTGTACAAGGTTGCATGCAGATATCCAACCTTCCCGTGTGCAGATATCATGAGCTCGATTGTCTCGCAAATTAATGAGAAGACAATGACATTGAGAAGTGTCAACAGGCAGAAGATTTCTACCTTTTGAGCAAAATATTTTCAGCACATGTATCACTTTCCCGAGCCAGTGAAGCTCATGGTCTCACTTTTCCATGCCACCCACAACTATGTAAACACAAGAGATATTTCCAAACGCTCGGTGAAAGAGATCGAATTTTCAACAGGCACCCGCCCATGTATACAAGACGAAGTCCCTCAAGAAGGCTTACCAGCTCTTGGTTATCTTATCTTAAAAGATCCATGGTTGGCATAGCAAGGACACGTTTCCTGAAGGATGGGAAGTCAATAGATGAATAAAGGTATTCCACTTGCTTGATATCATGACCCTCTTATTCATTTGCAACCTAGAAGTCTAGCATATAAACTTAGGTATTATAGGTATCCACATGCACATAAGAGTGATATTGAGCATCCAATTCAAGAAATGTTAGAGAATGGCGTCATTCAACTTGGTCAAAGTTATATCTCTTCACTACTTATTATGGTTAAAAAAAGGATGCTTGAGGGTGTATGTCTCTAGATAAATTAATACCGATGTACTATGGCACCTATAGGGTGATACAAAGAATTGGAAGCATGGCCTAAAAGTTGGAGTTTTCTCCATATTCATGTCTACACGCAGTCTTCCATGTTTGTTTCGTAAAGAAGCTAATCAATGGCAAGATCATAGTTCAAAGTATCTACCAAAGATTATTGAAGAATGGAAAATAATATTAGAACTAGAAAATATCCTTGTATTGTAATCATTTTAATAGAAGGTTCCACACTCAAAATAGATTGTATTGATTGAATTCTTATCATTATTAATGTGTGTGTTTAATAGGACATATCTATTGCAGTATGTCCCTTTGGAAAGTAATAATGTCTAGATTATGTTAGAAGAAGCTCTATTTTTTTGTAAAAGAAGTATATCCCACGTTCATCATGGAGTAAAATACCATCGCAATGATTTATAATATAAAGATTGAAATTACATTATCCCACATGTATTATGGGGATGCAATTCCTCAATATCTTGCTATATAGTAGAGGGTATGGAGTCCCATGAGAAATTAAAAAAAAATATGATAGTCTCACCATTATTTAATGGTGAATCATTTGCGTTGGTTCTCTTCGTAATATTAGAGATTTCTAAAAATAACAAAGATGTTACTATATTCCCATGGACATTTCCTCATTGAGGTTTTACAACATAAATCTGGTGTGCCCTTTCCTTTGTCTCTTATCTTCTTCCTTGAAGTGATTAAGTGGTATTAATTATGCATCGGAAGCTAGAATAGTAATGTCTTATTTTGTCATATAATTTTATATGTTTCTATATATGTTCAATATTCTAACAATCTCTAATCTATGAATTAGTCTCCAGAACAATTACATCCAAACTCTTTACAATGTTTTATGGATGTACTTATGAACTAAGTGATCTCACCTCCTCATCAAGCCTCACATGCCATCTCACCACTATATTTCATTGTGTTGGAATATTAATATTGTAAGATGTGGAAGTCTTCCTATATCTAACAACACAAGATGCTATCATAACATTTGGAACAATTCAAGGAATGTTAACCATATAAAAATATTGAGGAACATACTCATGGATTGTAATCCATTTACCTAATTTTGTCATCCCTTATATCTCCATCATGGGAAAATCCTGTTAGAAACCCATAACCATGATGTCTCACACACGCAACTCAAATTCTTCAAGAAGTGAAACACTAACCTCAACAAGTCACGTCCCTCTTTGTAAGAAATCTTAAGGAAATAGCACCATCATTGTCAACTCCCTCTCTCTAACAAACTCCAACAACCAAATCTGTATACTCTGTAATAGTCCCATCTACTACAAGGTTAGAATCAATCACTAATTATATAAATAGGGTTTCAAACTATTTCCATAGCATCCCATCATACTCGCTTTGCATATGTCTCTTCAAGACTAGAAACCACATACAACTTCCCACTAAAATGTATGAGTGCCTTAAGATCAATAAGAAACCTATAAAGACATCCATCTAACACATCTATACCCAATGTATTCTACCTTCCTACACTACAATCACTGGTAAATACAACTATACTTCAAATGCAACTCTATACTAAAGCTCTACCATACAAGAAATTGAAAGAGGATTTTTCTTTAAACTACTAGCAAACAAAACATAATGAAGCTCCAGGACATTCCATAATGGGATCTACAAGTAAATGGATCTCAAATATTTCACAAGTTAAGATGCACCATTCGCTAACTCTACTCCCATACCTCCCTCTAGATCCTGAAACATAATAGTGTCCTCTCACAAGTTATATTTATTAATTCCCTGCCTTCCACACCAATTCCAACATTTGAAAGAACGTTAAAAGATAAGAAACATAGCATGGAGAAGGAAACCTCAAATAATGATGATCACTCATCCACCTCTAATACAATACATGCACTCATATTTCTACTTCTGTTTCCCCTCATCTTCTTTGGGAAACAATTTTTCAAAATTTGTTCTAAGCATTCAACTTCCTCAACAACATCATCAATGGGATAGTTTCCGCTTAGAAATGATGTACATTATTTCTTATCAACCAAATGATTAAATTCTCCTATGCTCAAATACAAGACATTTATCCACATGTTCCACATTTGTACTTAGCAAGGATAATTTAGTAATAAATCCTTGGATTCACTCTACATTTGTCATTGGATCCACTATCTTGATACTCATGGCTTATATTCTACATTTTCTTATTAGCAATCATCACTATCTATTGATCAACATAGCTAAACTTAAGCAATGTTAATCTTTTTATTATGATGCACTCAAATATGAAACCAATTTGTATTTTTAATGGCCATGATCTCGCTACCATATCTCACATGGTTCAACAAAGTACTTGGTTTGGTGACCAGACTCATTTGAGCATGGGTATAACAACCTTGTGAAAGAATTATGTTTTGTGTACATATTATTGATCTAGGTTCCTTCAACTACCAGAATCATCCTAGACCTTTTACTTATGTGATGTTGTTAGGATTTCATTTTAAAGAGCATAAAATAACATATGTGAATTCTTACAGAAGAGGAAACATGACAACGATCAACAAATCAAAACACGAGACATTTGATGATGGAGTTCGTCCAGTGTGGAGTATGTCTCTGGGCCCGGTGTCAAGGTGACGTTGGCCGCTTCATACAATGCTAGAAATTATTATGATGTACATGGAAGCCTCTTTGTTATAGCAAGGACATACACCCTCAAACAAGAGTGGTTTATGTCTACATGAGACATTCCACTAACAAGAATTCTCACTCAAGAAGGCTTCCTCTCAGCATGTCAAACTAAAATGATCTCACACAATGTGGCAATCAGTATCGCTTCAACATAGTTATAAGGGATCCCAATAACAATACATAGCTTGACAAACTAAATACATCTCACATAATGTGGCAAAATCGATCCCACAACATAACATCAAGTAGGGATCTGAAAACATGATACATCATCTCATCAATTATGAAGGAAAACATGACATGACTAATTCATGTACCTTCACTTCGGAAGTTGGACAAAAAATGGAAGGCTCACCTTCAAAAAACTGACTACACCACTGAATTTTTGTCGTCGAGAGGTGTAAAATCGACCATCCATTTGTCAAATTCTGACACCATCAAAATCTAGGCTTGTAGGAATCTTGTAGATTCCTTCTCTACAGATTCCCTTCTTTGGGTTGACTAGAGATCTGTTGCTCAAATCACAAATCTGAGCTCACCATCATGATCCTTGCAAGATTTCGAGAAATCTCGAGATTCCGAGAAATTTGAGCTGACCGTAGTGAATTTTAGCCTCCAACGAATCTCAAATATTCCACCGAGATTCTTCAAAGGTTATGCTCTGCCGTGAATCTGTAAATTTGTTGCTCAGATGGTGATTCTAATTTCACCATCGTGTTCCCTGCAAAATCATGGTTAAAATTATTGTGAACTTCATATCATTATGATAAAATGAAAATTTATCTCCCCATGGAATATTTCAGGGATCAAAGAATATTCTCTGCAAAAGATTCTCTGTCTTGAAAAACATGCCATCATTATACCTCCTGGAATTGCGTTAAGGTTCCATTTGGTTCATGGTTCCGACTATTTGGAACTTTGTCATGGTTCCGTTGTGCTTGGCACTCTAATTTGCCTTCGTTCCGCTCACGGCTCCATTGGCCTTCCCCGTGCCTCTCTGAAAGAATGAACTTAAGTAAATGCGTTGGAGCAGATACACCAAGTCTAAGCCCATGGATCATTAGTGGCGGGGGATGTTAGGAGGGCAGAGGTTGAGGTTTCGAATCCCTCTGCCTCCAAAAATAGTCGTTTGTTTTTTATTAATGTGGAAAATGGTTGGAGCTTGGCGCGTCTTTTGTAATGGTTTGGTCCATTTGAATGTTATGGTGGCAATACATGCGGAGATGGTCCCGTTTGGTGGTTAGTGAGACTGCCCGGTGGGGGCTGACAACATGGGCCAGGTGGGCTTGAGCCCCGCCAGACTCAGCTATTCATTCGTTGTTTCGTGTGTTAATATTTGGGTGGCAGGATTTGACCACCCACAACCATTGTTTGTTTTCAACAAATACATACGACACATGCTGGTATCATGGGGTTCAACGAGGGTGGCGACCCTCCGCCCATTTTGGGTTATCTCTTTCAATATGTTGACCGATGCGTGGGGAAAGGGTTATGGCCCGCTCCCTATTTTTAATTACTTTTTTGTTTTTATAACAATAATGGGCCATCTTTAATTTATTTTATTATGCATTTTAAAGAGGCAACAATTTTGCCTGTTCCGCTGGCCGGATTTCAGTGACCACTGTTGGGGCAATTTGTAGGACCATTAACCCTGCCACTTGGCCAAGTCAACCCTGAACTTTCACTGGCCCTCTTTCCTCCATTGGAGTTCAGATTTGAGTGTCGTTCGCACCGTTGGAACCAAGGCAACGAGCACTTCGATCTAGTTTTGGTATGAGAGAAATCTAACCACTTTGAATTTTGACCACTTCTGAGCTCTCTTGGACTTCTGCATGTGTCTGAAGCCACTTGGATCAATTATGATTATGTTTTGGTGATTTCCACATAGAAGAAAAATTAATTATGTGATATGATTGTTTGATACCTCATTATATTAGGTCTGTTTGTTAGCATCCTTATTTGGTAACACTTATACAAATATAGGTGTTTTGTGAAAACTCCTACATACATAATTGTACATTGTATTATACTTAATATAATGATCATGAATAAGTTTCATTGTCAAAATTATAATTTAAAAAGTCCACAACTCAATGCCTCTCACCATTTAAGATTGTGACTCGCTAAGGTTGATTCATATAACCAATTCCCATGTTGAATTGAGATCTACTATTAGGCCAATAACCATGGATGCATGGTGTCCAAAACACCCCAAAAAATTCAAATTTCTCAACAAATATGGCTTTGAGATGGTACCATATCATTGTAGCGCATGTCATCATATGATGTACTCATCCAATGATTGGGGCCAACCTAGGATATTTCTCTCTATATATAATTAAATGATTTGAAGGTGGAACCTTCTCTGAGCATGAAGAATAATTTGATAGTTTTCTTTCCCCTTGGTAGCTAAAATTTCCAAGCTTCCACTTTGTCTCTATATATGTTATGGAAGTGTTGGACATCTTGATATATAAAGTCAAAGGTCACCAATTGAGAATGATAATAGGTTCATGGTATGGATGTCATGATCAAATGTGTTAGGTATGAAATGTTTTAAGTTATTTCAAATTATGTTAATGAAAGTATCTCTTTTGCACCAACATAATATATTCTTGTGTTATGAATTTAAATGTGTCTTTAATGTTTACAAAATTCATAATTAGATGTTGAATTCATCATTTAATTAATGCTTTAAGTTACTTTCAAATTACAATTTCAATGCACCAAGTGTAGATATAGAGTGTCATATTCTCTAGGAAGATTAGACATATAGTGTTTGTTTGATGTGCATATAGATATGGTTGAGATTTTTATGCTTTAAATGTTTTCCATTCTTTTTGTAGAATGCAAACCACATTGAAGGCAAAATCTATTTGAGAGACTTCATCTTGTCCTCCTCTTCTCTCATTCTAATTCCTATAAATAAGGGTTTAACTATGCCTAAACTATTGTAACAGTAGCTAAGCAACTCATTATATTCTATATAAATAATCTTTGTCCTTACATAAGGAATCAAACATGAAAATACATTGTAATTGTACATAATATAACAAATCAATGTAGGTTTACAAAAATTAGCTACAACAATTTTTTAAAACAAAAAAATAAATGGTGAGAACATAAAACAAATATACACAAAGTTTTCCCCCGGATCCCAAAACCAAGACTACTAGATTGATTTTTCATTATATTATTTTCAATGTTACAATACATAAATATACATGTCGAACCATTCATAAACTCCAATTCATAACCCTGCATTAGAACATAACTGTAGTTCCCTTGACCATATCTACAAAATACCATGGGCAAAAAATCATCATGCCCAAAACCAAGTGCAAAACCCATAGACAAAACTATGGGTAGGTCTGCCCATCATCTTTAGGTCAGCCCCTCATCTTTGGATCTGCCCAACTATTATTGAGTCCACATAAAAATAAAAGAAATTCCCTTGAGCACCTTGCAAATCCCCCAATAGAGGGTTTTCTGCCCCTTGTAACAGTGAGTCAATACAACTTACAACATATGGGGTTAATCATGAAAAGAATATAACACACCCAACATCTTCAACATTTACAAATTTCATTCATGGATAAAACCCATATCATGATATATCATTAGACAACAAGGCAAACTAAATAGCAACAATAGTAAAAAAGTGAACAATTAGATAGTAGTTATAAGATGAAGTTATTATAATAGATGCCTATTTCTAAATATCACTTTAGAAGTTAAAGGATGTAATTCTCGATTCTGCAATAGGGAAGGTAGAAATCATCAAGCCATGGATATTAGGGAAGGTAGAAATCATCAAGCCATGGATATTACCTTCCTTTTAAGTTGTTCAATTCGATCCATTAATAGTTCATTCTGCAATACGAAACCAGAAACACTTAGCTTAAACTTCACACGAGAGCCAAACCGAAACAATGTGTAAGTTATCCATTATAAATTACTTTTCTACGTTCGAAAAAGCAAATATCGCAACGATATTAATGTAAGTGGAATAATGTTATAACAACCTTTCGTCTTTGTATACGGTTCAATCCACGTTCAACTTGGCTTTGTAGCTGACTTAATTCCTCATCTGAACATGATGCTAGATTTTGCCCCAACATCTTTCTACCATACATAAAAAAAAACATGTTAAACATTTCAATATTATAAAATGACATAATATTCAATACATTTGCATAGATTACTTCTCATAGAGACACTACCTTTCTGTTGATTCGAGGATCCTAATTTTCTCTTCCATATTTGCAATTTCGCGTTTTGAATGCTGCATATGGAAACATAATCAGAAAAGCGTGTTAGTCATTGAACCTTTAGATGTACACCAGATCGATATGAATTTATATATACATAGTGCTCCATTGTTTTTATCTACATGAAAATGGGTTATCGTGATCCCATGATCCGCAAGTTGTCCTTTCTTTTTTTTTCACCCAAAATTAATTGCTATAATATAGTAATATATTGTTTAAGATTAGTCTTTTGGAAATTAGTTGGTGATGGGTACAATGTAAAGAAAATCATAGTAGCCCATAGGGTATGTATAAGGGCAATGTAGATTTATCAAGAGGTTATAAAGGTAGTGGTCAAAATCTGTGTTGTATGGTACAAGTGGCCAGTGATTGGAAAATGTATATTTTTGAAAATTTATTGATAAAATCAACCTTGACATTCATAATTCCATCTTCTTCAAGTGTGCTAATTAAAACTAAGATAATAATACAAAAATATAGTCCAAATTGTCATGATTCTGATTGCAGTAGTGTTTTAAAATTTAAGTCATACAAAATCATTTTGTACATTAAGAAAAAATATATAATATCTTGACAAAATTAGTGAAAATGATTCACTATAAGAACCATATTTATAAGAACCATATTTATCAGTGCTTATTATTCTAAGATGCAAAATTCTACCTTTTATGTTATTTTGTATTATAACAACATGAAGGGACCCCTTTGTTGGATGTCTTGTATATAAATATGCATCCCAACGCACAATCTTACTTCTACCTTTTATGTTATTTTGTATTATAACAACATGAAGGGACCCTTTTGTTTGATATTTGTTGGATGTCTTGGATATAAATATGCATCCCAACACACAATCTTGAGGTTTAGAGACAAGAGTCATATTGGTGGATTTAGGGGAATAGTGGCTCCCCTTTGTGTATTTTCAGTGTGGGAGCACTTAAGAAGTTGCTTTTGCTCTATAATGGGTGTTCTGAGTTATGGGTCATTTCCTAAGGCATAGAGTCAAGACCCACAATGGAGTATGAAGGGGAACAATACCTTCGTCATGTGGATGTTTGGGAGTAGGAGCCCCAAAGAAGTTGTTTTTGGATATGTTATGGGTTTTATATGAGTTATAAATGGTTTATGCCAATGGCTTTATATACAAATTGCGTTGTTATGTAACTTAGCAGAATAGGGTCAAACTAAATTGGCCAATGGTTTTGCACACAAATTGTATTATTATTCAACCCAACATATTAGGCTTAAACAAACCTGTAAAATATTTACGTTTTTATTGCGAATAATTGAGTTGACACAATGAGAAATGCTGGTTTAGTTTCCCATTTTGGGATGCCAAGGCAAATTTGTATATATTGCGGAAGTTGCATGATTCTTCTTATGGTTTTATCAAGAATTTGTTGACAAGGAGCATTGTTTTTCAGGGATTTAAAAATGTCATAATATAATGGGAAATTACATATTACACCTAGGTATTAATCAAGTGACAGTCACTTGGACTTTTTGTTATTTATGAATTTATGTTCTATTTCACTTTTGTTTCATATTGTACCATATCTATAAAGTTGATCGAGTCAACTAATTTGAAACCATTTATAAGAAAGATTGTTCTTTCTTATTGTGAATGCAATTTTAATTTTATTTGTTTTTAACTTGTCATTACATGGTATGACAGCTTGACATTCTTGAAGTCCCATCAATAGTCATGGGCCTTTCGAAGACAAGGTTTCAACCATTGCAACCTTGATAATTTGGATGACCCAGGGGCTATTTCTTGAAAATAAGGATTGAGGGATCACTATTATGACATATTAAATAGATAAAGGAGTTTTGTGTCATTCAAAAGGATCAATTATATTTCAACTTTAAAATCTAGGTTTAAAAATTTCTGAGTTAATGATGGATTCACGATTTAAAAAAATGAAGTTTATGGACTCATCCATGCAAATACATAATATTTGTATAATAGAGTAACCAAAAGAAGTACAACTCTATCGATTGACCTAGCCACAATCCATACAATTATACCAACCTGTACTTAACTATATGGAACAACCATACACTTGTATATGTCTGATTAATTTTACTTGTTTGAAATATAAGAATTCACTATTGTAGTTGTGAAAACAAACATTTGAGTTGCATACACCCACACTTAAGTTAAATCTTCTAAAAAAATTTAATTTAAAGGATTTTGGAGCATATTTAGTTTGTTCTTATTTTCATTGATACCCAAATCCATGCATGCAAGAAGATTGGCCACTTATTTTGTTTCAACAAATCTTGATAGAAATTGATTAATTTGGTGTTGGTTGTGTTGGATCAGGTATACAGCAAATAAACAATTAAACAGCAGAAGCACATAAACACAATATTTGACGTGGTTCACCCAACCAATCTGGGCTACGTCCACCAAACATAGGCATCAGGAATATATTAAATAAATTGGAGATTACATCAAGAAATCCTCACACTCTCTTAGCAAACATCCGAATGGTTGCCTGTTATATAGCATAGAGAATCTAAAAGCCTCATAACTCCCTCACATCAAATATAGGAGGCATTAACTCCCTCCCAACAACCTGGAGCTAATCTAGGAACTGAATCCCTATTGTTGTCATCCTTCAGATATTTTTGCCTATTTGACTCAAACAGAAAATCTCAACAATCTCCACCTTGACAACAATTCGCCTGATGCCCTGTTATTATTATTTTATCTTTTCTGCAAGCCAAGAGAAGCCAAACACCAGCGTAGCTTCTCCAACAAAACTGGTTCGTGAACATGTCTGCACAGTTCTCCTTTGTATGCACCTTTTCAAGAGAAACTCCCCTTTCAGTGATAACCTATCTTACAAAATGATATTTGATTGGAATATGCTTTGACTTACTATGATAGGCCAGATTTTTAGCCA